>JAQIWE010001374.1:0-16093 GCA_034698565.1 Campodea plusiochaeta
CCTCCAATAAAGTCGTATCTTCATGTTTTTTTTAATCTATCAATTACAACGAACATTATTTAAAGCAATCCTCTAAAAAAATTGGGTCGGTTTTCTTAGGGTGTGCCAAAGACAAAACTTTAAAATTTCATTAAATCGGTTATTAATTTTCAACAATAGGCTATCATTGCATTAAACCGATAAATAACTTATTAGTACCTTCGCGAAAGAGAAACCACAGAACTTAAATAAGCTGATAGTTTGTTAACCTTAAATACTTCTGCTGATAAAACATATACGTACATCCATTGTCATATACTTAATGTTCGTTATGTGATATGCCTACAGAATCCAACCAATTTCCAATAATGTATTCTAACTGAAACCAAAACAAAAACCTGTTTGACGAACACAATTCCTGTCACAAATCGTATTCTTCAACATCAGCTAAAACCTCCTGAACCTTACATCCATTTAGTTCAAAGTATTATTACGCACAGGAATTCCTAACCTGATCTCTGGTATAAAGTTGGGATATATAAAAAAGGACACACCTTTATCTATTTCTTCCTGGGATGTCTTGTGATATCATTGCATACCTCGTGATGCTCTCATTTGCTCTTTAAAAACCAGTTTCCATAGAGTTCTTATGGATGCTTGGGACATTTTTTACCGCCTTGGATTACATACCTCCCAATAAATATCGAATAGTGTCGTGCGAACATTGTTGAATCTGATTACTGTTATTTCGTTTGTGTTATTATGAGTGGTAGAACTGAAGATAGTATGCAGCAGAATTGGGATATTCAAAAGCCGGTAAGGGTTTTTGGCAGTTTTTGTAGAATGATTTTAGTATGACATTTCTTTTTACCTCTTCGAATTTTGAAATCAGCCAAGATACATTATCTTGTCCCTCTTGCATTTCAGTATTTTCAAACTCTTTCAACATAACAGCAAGAAAATATTGTAATATAAGTAAGTTCGTCTAATTAGTATCTAATAAAACTTTAAAAACGGTGGGGAGCCAAATGTAACTACATAACGTTCCTTTGTACATGAACTCCAGAGGATCATGAAATGTTTATCTGAATAATTTTATCATAAACTTAAACCCCGTGTAAAGAAATTGAATGTTTTCAGTTGCAGTACAACCTTATGGATATATCTTTTGTGCTTCGATTTGAAAATGTTTCATATTGCTTCTCAAAATCATAAAATCTAAAACACGAGTTTCACTAGATTCGTCTTTCAAAGCGTAAATATTAGAATCTGGACCGAGACGAGAGTTGCAAATTATCGTTCTCGGCTGTAGAAGATACGTCAATAATATCATATATAAGTTACCTCGACCTCGAATCATCGTATGGTTAAGTCGTGTTCTCATGTCGACCAAAACCCTAAATCAGGAATAACCATTATCCTCAACTAATAATAATTTTATTAGCATACACTCGCAGTAAATGTCTATGGATGCACCGTTTCAATCAGCATTAACCGGTGCGTGCAATAACGTGTTAATCTGGCCCTGTTTTCGTTCCGGTGTTTTATGACAGTATGATAATGTTTGTGATTATAATTTATTTACCGGAACGTTTGTATCTGACTTGTAAATTTTTCCGCATATCGAAAACATGTGCGAATTTCATACTTTTCACTCAGTTTAATGTGAGGGAGGAGAGAGGGTGGGGAGGAAGAAAGAAGTAATAGTGGTGTTTTTTCGTATTATTCTTTTTCGTAGTTTTACACAGAATTTGTTTTGCATACTCATTACATAGTCCAACTGTAAATGCTTGCCGGAATACGGAACCATACAATTATAAGGAGACCTCATATTTCAATGGTTTTAGAAAATTCACTCAATAATAGAATAATAATACAAATAAATAATTGCACAATGAGAAAGGTCTAGCTGAGAGTGAGACTAGCTGCTGTCTTTGAAAATTAAAAATCAAATAAATGAAACTATGACTGCAGACATCACCGAAAACTGATATACGATATCAGAATTTCATTTACGACAAAACAGAGAGCGAGATCGAACATCTCTGATCGGAAGAGCATTTATTTGTGATGTTACCATAATTGATAAATATAAGAAAAAATATGTTTTAACGATTTGTTTATTTAAAACTAAATCAGAGATTGTATATTGAAATACTGTAGTCGAGTCCAGAAGCTGGGAAAATTTAAATGTTTGCCAGGGAGTATTGCAAAGACCAGAAATTATAGTTCTTTTCCCTTCTAACTGCAATTTCAGTAAATTTTAAGTATATAATTTTTTATTATGATACCTTTATCTTATAGATAGTGTAGTTTCTCTAGTACGTTGTAATTACCTTAAATCAATATACTATTCTTCACTTTTTGAGTTTTTTAACATTACATATTATAAAAAGTTCTGTAATTAATGCAATGATCCCAACTAAATTAAGAAGTAAAAATATTCCTTGTAGACTTTCTAATGTAAAATATCCATCAGATTCCTCTTCAACAGAACAGATATATTCAAATTTCCTCTTTTGATATAATATTTTAATTTCTTTTAAATTATCTGTTAGTATCGTACTATGTTCGTACAAGTCACCATTCAATACCCTTCCAATGTATTTATCAAAAAGGTTTTGTAAAATTGAATCAATAAAAAACGTTTGTGTTTGAACTATTAATTTTGGTTATCAGTATGTCTTCGAACTATTAATACACCGAAATAGTTCGTAAAATTCTTTGTCAATATCATATTTACGTCGTTACTGTTTTCCCGTAGAAAGCAAGCCGTTTTATCTTCTTTCAAAATATGGTCCAAACAGTTTGTCACATTCATCATATAGGAATCAAATAATGAACATCTATTCATATTTATGTTTTGAGTGCTTTTGTGGAATTTTAATGAACAAAAGGTAGTGTAAGTTATGTATTTCATTTTGATTAAGTCATTAATGGAATCAGGAATGATTTCATTACCAATTATATAGTGTTTTCAGTGAATTTCGCACCGAGAGATATACATATGAATATACAACAAAATATTCACACTATAATTAATAAATTGATAACAACTGATTTGTATTGCAAGTTACTTCCACTTTTTCCAGCTAAATTCATAAGAGTGAAATTTAAATATATCTCAACGACTGAATCTTCCTTATATAAATCAAACTAAATTAAGGTTATCATCACCGAACCCACAAATAACCAGTAATACCACTTTAGGATCAAATGTTTGATTGAGATGTTCCAACATGTTGTAATATTTTTTGGTAGATTTGTATAAAATATAATTTTATCATAACGATAAGTTCTTATTTCTTTTTTACTAACAGTACAAGAAAAACAACTACCTGTGTATCCACGTAAATTCACGCTAAAGTTTAAGTATGGAACCAACAATGAAATTAAAAGTTTATTGTCACAATTTGAATAAAGATGTCTGAAAATTATAAAGTTCAAATTCACTATTTCATTTTTCTTTCTACTAAGTTCCTCAATTTCTTTCAAATCTACTGACAATGTTTTGTAATTGGGTTTGTTATTGCAGTGAAAACATAAATTGCTGTAGCGATTCACAGACGAATTTGCGATGAATTCCAAAAATTACATATTCTTAATTGTATCTGCAAAGTGAGGTAATACAGGAATTTGAATCACAGGTGAAATAAGAACGGCATATTGTCTTTTTGTATTATACAAGAATAACATCAGCTTTTAAAATTCTTCCACATTTTTCCATTCATCAACAATGATCAATCGATTAGAGGTACAAAAAGAAAACATCTTTTTGAAAAATATCACATTATTTATCATAAGGACATTTCCCCGAGTGGAAAGTAACTCTTCTTTTACGACGATTGCTGTGATCGTTCCATTGAGCTTAGTCTGGATAGCTTGTATATTTGTATTTGTCACAACAGCATTGTCTTTGCGTTTGACAAACAATAAAGTACCACTGGAAACTTGAACTGTTTTAATGAACTTGAGAATTGGATCATTCCATACGGCGAAGTTGTCTTTAAATGGACATATTTTAAAGTTGCAATTTCAAATAATAACTACATTTAGTAAAAAGATGATAAGAGCCATGATTACTTTGTTTCCCATTGTGTGCTGTCAACTGCACTAGAACTGATATATTATAGTGTTTCCAAAATTTTACGGACCCAAATCGATTAACCCATCAAGGGTGTTTTTCTGACATTCCGACAATTTTCTGACATTCCGACAATCCTTTGCTGATTTATTGGTTTTCTTTGACCAGCCTGCGAATTTTATAGAAGAAAATACACAATTTGAACCACTCAAACAAGTGGTCAACAATGGGTTTACCCGTCAAAATAGTTTGAAGACATAACCAGTTTGAGTCCGTAAGATTTTGGAAGGATTATAACATGTACTTTGGATATTTTAAAATAACATTTATTGCAGAAAATAGAGTTTTCCAACAAGGCATGTAAGATATTTCTTAAAATAAAATGTAAGATTTTGGAAGGACTATACAACTGAACTAATGTTTTATGTATTGCATATACGTATTCTTTTGATTGACGGAACTTATTGCTCTTCAAAGCTTTTATCATTAAAACTTTCAAAGAGCTGCATTTAATAGTAATTGTTGTGTGATAAATACATCATACCTGTCAATATTTATATATTATAATTCCACAACATCGGATATTGATTATAGAGAAGGCTTTTTTATTAATTCCAAATGTTCTAAGCTTGTTACATTGATTTGTATTGTAAAATTTCTTATAGAACGATATGTATTTTATAATTAATGTCTTCCATGTGAGACTACAAGAAACTAAATATTTGGGAAATATTTTCTATACCGAGAGTCAGTGGTCGGTCACTAGTTACTGTACATTACTAGTATCTTGCTCTTCACAAACTACTCTATACTATTAAATATAATATTATTCAAACCTGTGATTACATTACGTTTTATAAGGTTCAACATTTACTTTGTTTTATCATGAAGGAAAAAAAATTCTATTATATGTTAAACAAATGAAATTATTTCCTTTATGCTTGCAGAAAACAATACATCAGTAGAAAATTGAATGAAACTCAAAACGCCGAAAGAATATGAAATGCATGAAAAATGAAATTTTATTCTACTAGTTGTCTTTACAAAATAGCGGTTCCGTTCTTTTTGAATACTTCACAATATTATTATGTCCTTGTTGAAAACTATATATATATATATATAAATCATACAGAAATAACAGCATTCCTGCACTGTTAGGAGCGAAACAATAAGGAAAAAAGTTGACGAAAAGCGTGTTAAAATTTCAAGGTTAATATTATACGCTCCAGACGAAAGAAATATTTATTATGTGCAGGAATTGAAATATAAAAATTTCAAGCTATACTTGTATTTTGTAATCAAAGATTTTCAAACAATCGTAAAATAATGGAACACATTTATGTGATCCTTATACATGTTAGATTGCTAATAATTCTGAAATTTAATAGATTAACATTTTTTAAAATACAAATAAAATATTACAAATTTATATATAATGTTCTTTACAAGTCATGATGAATTCAATGCAAATTATATTATTAAACTTAATATTAAGATTGAAAATCTTAAACAAGAAATATCCGAACCAATGACTCTTTACTTTTCGGTTGAAATAGGCTTCCTACTGTTTTCTTTCTTCTTATAACTTAATTCACTTTATAATGATGTTTGTCTTTATATTATTTTTTTAATGTACATCTTGCATAATTACTTATTAAACTAATTGCTTATTTCTAATTTATTCATATTGATTTCTTCATTTACTAAATACAGAAAAATATACAATAACTTTGAAAGCAAATATAAACGGAACTTACATATTATTTACAAAAAGTATTTATAATAACTCATATTCTGATGATAATCTTGTGGAGGCGGAAACAATTATCGGAGAATAAAGAAAAATATTTGTTGAGAGGAAGTCTATTATTGATATTTATAATTATTTTTTAGCACTAAAATAACTATAAACTTCTTCAGACAAGGCACTAAGTATTAATATTGCTTTGATTATTTTGGTTCTGAAATGTTGAAAAATATTAATTGCATATATTCATATATTCTAACTTTCATCTTTTCAGGTGGATTCCCTGTCAATGCAACCACCACCTTCCCCATACAAATTACCACCTTTACCACCTAAAGTTCATCTGCATAGACATACTCCAAGAGAAGAATTTGGATTACCATATGTTCCTATGACACAAGCTGATTATGGTAAGAAAATGATATTTGAATATTATTTTATGTGTGTTTCATATTTAGTTTTAAGTGTTATATTTATTAAACGATGTCAGAAATTACATAAGGAAAATATTGATGTCTTGAATTCTTGTCAGTATATGAAGAAATATTTTGAAAGATATTGTGTTTTGTTGCAAGTAATATATCACTGTTTTGTAAATGTATAATTAATTTTATTCTCATATCGGCTATACATAGTTCCACTTTTAATGCGTGCTAACCAAAAAAGGTAGTCTAATATGAAGTTTATCTTGTAATATTCATATACAAAATCCTGTCTTTTTCTTATCTATATGTAAATGTTCAATATAATATTATTTTTCCTTCCATCATTACAAAAACTAAATTAAAATATTTTATAGACCCATAATACTTTTCTTCACCAAATTCCTTTATTGCAGCTTATTTGAAGTCGTTTTTTTGTAATTTACAGCCACGTATACCACAGCTTCATTTCTAAGGACTATTACACTGTGATCATTATTACACATAATTATATATCCTATTTTCAGTTACAGTTGTAAACATTAACATTACAGTTACATTTTAGTACAATTAATGCATAATAATTATGTGATGCTTGAAGAATCTTATTTGAATGTTTACAGCACTGAATACAAAAATACATAAAATGTGAATAGTTGTTAAATTTTAATAACGCTGGGTAAAAGCAAATCTTCGTCTAAATTATTTCTGACATGGTTTCTAAGGTTTTATTGAAAGCTTAGACAGGTTGTCGGATTGAAATGAATTCTATATTATATATAGTGTATTGTATGAATCTAATTTATTAGTGCGATCAGGACTAGTTTGAAATGTTAAGTAACTAGCTATCGAGAGTGAAATTAAACTCCATTGAAAAAAAAGAAGAAAAAGAGACTAAAAAAACAAACATAATATATTCATATTTACTTAATATCTAACACATGATATATTCCCTCAACACTTTTTTTTACTGAAACAGAATTATTACAAAAAGTTAGTCACAATTCACCTACATAAATAAACCTGTCCGTAGATCTTGTATCATAATTGTCATAAAACCTGAGGCGTATTTCCTCACTTGAGTGTGTTTATGTGTTGTCGACTCTTTAATTTATTCATAAAAAGGTGTGTCTTCATTTTGCTTTCTTCACGAGATTCTTCCTCTGACCTATTGACCTTCCAGCAGAATATTAAATACTTTTGAGATGTTGTGTCCTTTCAATTGAGTAATTTTGTTTTGAATAGATATTATCTTATTGTTTGATAAGTACATATTGTTTTATGGACCTCGCTGAATAAACATCAGTTTAATGTCTTTTGATATTATATTATGTAATATAAAATGTAATTAAAAAAAGGAAATGAAAGATAAACGATATATAGGATGGAATCTGGATTTATTACGTTTTATGTAATATATTTTTTGTTTTGTTCTTCATTCACTTTTTGTTGTTTCTATATCTGAATTATAATACGTTAATATTTAATTGCATTATGTTTTTTTTTTACTTCTATTTTATATTTTTATCAAAATGATAGAACTAATAAATTGAGAGTATGTATATACTCTATAACTCTGCTTGACGAGGTTTAGAAATCTTCCATATGAAAGTTTAAATATATTCATTGAAGTTCATTATAAAAGTTATAGGATTTTTTATGTTAGTCGGTAGTGATTAGCTTTCCTCCAGTGAAATTGGACCTACTAATGCAAAAATATATAAAGTATAAACAATAAAACCATTCTAAAGTGCAGATGTTTCGTCTGCATGTATGAATACTGTTCATTGTAATGTTTTAAATATTGCATTTACATTTTAATAATAAAATAAGAAAGTGAAAGAACAGAATTATTGAATTGTTGACTTGGTGTATTCTAACTAAATAATGTAATTATCAAAATATTAAAACTTACAGCAGTATAAGTTGAAATCATGAGCGAAAGTGTTGATGGATATATTCTTTACTGTTGAAGGAACCGTATAATTCCATAGCTCTTATATCATCATAATAAAATGTTTTAAAACCAGCATTTTAGAAGAAATATTACTTTGACACCATCATAAAATTCTTTGCGAAGGTATAAACTTCCTGGAACTTATTTTCCTGACTCAAAATGAATGCTTGTACATAAATTAAGACATTATGCTCAAAGAAACAAGAAAATAATGCACTAAAAATGTGAAACATGTTGTATATTACATATGTAATTAACAGTGTCCAATTTAAACATAGAGTTACTCCTTCATATATTTTCTTTATAAACATTAAATGTCTGTTTAAGCTACGCTATTATATAGTTAAAAACAAAGGAGAAAACGTAGGAAAAAAAAAAGAGGAGTTGCCCTAAAAATTAAATGTTGCCCTCACGAAATCATTTTCATCCACACAAAAAAGAGTTTTCTTCTTGGGGGTCCCTTTCCAAAATATTTGAAGGACGTTTACAAGAAATTATGTTCCATTTAAATATATATAGGAGAATGTACTAAGAGTCTTATTACTGTTTGTAGGTGTGTATATATAACACTACCACAGCTCTTTATCTACAGCTGACTTACAACAATTTTAATATTATCTCAAAGAGAGGAACACACATTTTCTTTGCTTGTGTTATAAACTTTTTCAATGTTTTTCAAAATTTTGTTATGGATTATCTTATATTGGGAGAGTTAATAATCTGAATGATACATTAACAAACTTTTGACTTGACTTTTGAAAAAGACTAAAAATGATGGTGATAATCGAAATAGTTATATGTACTTTTTGGAACACTTTCAGAAATTTTGAATTATAATCATTATTGGCGTTAAAGTACGAAATAAAATCATTTTTAAACTATCATCAATAAAATTTATTTTTGGTCATAGATAAAGCAAAAAAAAAAATGAAAATATATCAATCTTTCCTTGAAAGTGAAATTTGTTATCTTTATTTTAATTTCCTCCATTTTGTACTGCTGTATACGAATTATTGAAACAAGAAATTCGCATGAGAATGACATAATATCATGTTTGATTCTTTTCAATAACTTTTCCACATGATATTGCTTGCAGCTCCCATTTGCTTTCGCTTTCAGAATGATTTTATGTTACGTGACTTCACTAATATTCACATTACCAACAATCAAGTTTGTCATGTGAATATTTATTATTATGAACAAGTTCTAACAGTTAAACAATGCGTATGTCAGTAATAATTTATTCACATTAAGGGAAGGTGTTAACGCAATATTCGTAGCTCTATAATTCTACATGAAACTGCACGAACATTTCCATAGATGTGATTTCCTTATTTTTTTTTAGATCAGAAATTGTTATTAGTTGTAATCGTTGAAATAGAGGATTTTGAGATGATCGAATCTACTTAAATCCTTGCATATATTTACTGGATTAGTTCTGATCGGTTCTAATACATGAGTATTTTTAAGATCTGCAAACTAAACTCATGAAATTGTAAAAAAATCTTGAACGTTAGCAAATAGCAGATAAGTAAAAAAATATTATATTATTCAGGAGAGTCAAAAGAGGTATAGCAATGGGAATTTTTAAAAATTGGGCACTGAAAATGTAAATACAACTTTTAACATGCTATCCAACAGTTTATTTCCATATAATAATACAGTGATGTTATAACATCAGCATACAATAAGAGCTTAATATTGTCCATTTCACATGAATTATACTCCACTTTGCCATTTCATGTCTCCATGTTTCACTCATATTTATTAAATTTTGGGAAATTCAGAAAACCAAACTGAATATTGATACTATTAAAGTCACTCCTTGCTGAAATTGAAATAATTGTCGTAGAAATTTAAGTGATGTTAGTAACTAATTTTTAGTGCATAAAGTGGAGTATAATTCACTTGAAACGGATAATAGTAGAAAACTTTATTCTGTTTGATTTTTTTATAGTACCATATTTTGATTATAGTACCATAAATCTTTAAAATAAAATGAAATATACAGTACTTTACGAAAAATAATGTGCTCTGCTGTTCTCCTTATTCTGTTGTCATTTTTCGTAGATTCATACAAGCATTGTATACTAACTCCGCCCCTTTATCATTATCATATAAAGAATTCAGTAGCCGTCAAGTAAACAAATTATATACTGTATACACAAACCTCAAAACCACAGTGGGAGTATTGCCCTTTGACCTAACAATTCTTACTCTTGTTAAATTAGAACTCTTTAAAATTGAATATTTCTTCTACAATAAGCTGCTGAAATAATGAATATCCGGAAAAAGAGGTCTATTAATATTATTTTGAAGTGTGAGAAGAATATGGCAAGCAGTCTCACACCTCTTCTTTGCCTGTACTTGCTTTTATCTGATTCACCCTTGAGGCTTTGGCACGGTCATCCAGTAGCGTATTTCCGCTTAGGTATACTCATGACTCGGGATTATCAGGGGTGGTCTCCCCCACTCTTTGAATCACCTTTATATTCTTTTTAAAGTTATATTTAGATTTTTAAGTTATCCAAGTAAATTAAATTTTAGATGTTTGTTTTGCGTAATACAAAAAGAGAAGCTTGACTAAAATGGGACAGTTTTTGCTTTAAAAAGTAATTGGTAATTTTATACTAAGTACAAGTATATATAATAGGCGACAATGAAAATAAAATGTAGGGAAAAGGCAAGATTTATAGAATCTAATACATAAAGAAAAGGCATATACTTTTCTCTTAGAATATTCATATTCTTGTTCCAGCTGTTAAAAAAATCCCTAGTAAATGAAAGTAGAAACTATAACTTGTCCCTAACCGACTGTTCTTTATTGGTTAAATTTTCAGGATAAATTATTTGTAAAATAACAGTGGATGATTTGTCACGTAAATGACATGATATAATAATCATCCGCTGCTGCTATTTTACTTAACTTATTACAATTACTGAAAAATCTTTGCATAATAATAATATGCCTTGTTAAAGGAGTGCATCGCTGTACCGTTTTCCACTACATATTATAAAGGTCGCCCCCCGTGGTGAAGGGACGACCTCGTAAAAAGTACCCAGAAGTGTGCAAGAGAGAGCCAACAGATTGCTGGTTTATATAGCAGCAATTCTCTCTCTTGCACACTTCTGGGTACTTTTTACAAGGTCGTCCCTTCACCACGGGGGGTTACCTTCATAATATGTAGTGGAAAACGGTACAGCGATGCACTCCTTTAAGAAAGTCAAGCACTGACAAATCTATCATCACATAATTAATGTAAATTTGACTTTCTTCACAATTTAATAGTATGCTCATATCTTTCAAAATTAATGTCATTAATTGTAAATAATATGTCTTCCTATTCAAAGACATCATACGTCTTATAGGTTTTAGTAATTTAGTAATTCCGCCACTGCTATCATTTTATAGAAACCAATAAAAACACAATCAAGTAGACAATAATAGAGAAGTTCACAGATTTCTTGCTGATTTTGAGTTTAATGAACGATGTTAATAACTCATATATTTCATCACGAACGTGTTTTTACACATTTCGGCACTTCAGGTTTTTCCTATCAAAAAGTAATAGTAAAAGAATCATGTCGTACGTGCTCATCAAGAACATTGTTTTACTTTGCTGGAACATATTGATATGAAATTTAGACATGCTACCATAAAACAGTGTATGATACACCTGCTGTATTAATTGTGTAATAAAAGTGTGTACTTTAGTTTCAAAACTAATAATAATAATAATAATGAATAGATGGTAATTTTAAAAACTTCAATTTATTTTTGTCTTCTACGAAGTATTGGAATTCCTAAATATTATTATCATCATCATTATTATTATGGTTAGTAGTTTAGAACTGTTGCTAATTTAAAATAATTTTATTACGTTATTTATTAATTTTCAAAGACGTGAATTTCAAACTTCTTGGGATGCCAGCAAACCCTGCATATAGTTAATTAATTTAATTAGCTTACGTAAAATTAAAACAGTAATAAGTTCTCACTGATAGCACCATTGTTATTGTTTTGATAAAAATTATATTAAACATAATTGTCCATTGTAAACACAACATACGAAAGTAATAGTATACTGCCTTGTACAGCGTAATACACTACTTGCACGTAAGCATATTTTGAATACAATTAATAATTAATTACCATGCACTGTAACTATAAATTATCATTAAATATGCACATAAACTTTCGCAATTGTAAAAGTAATGAAAGTCTTTAAATTCGTATGATAGTGAAATTAATGGCGAATTTCCATTTTATACGGTCATTGAAATCATCAAGAAATTCAGCTTGTGCATCAGAATCCATCGTCACGAATTCCTAATTAAAATCCACAAGGAAATACTCTTTAAAAATGTTTGGAGTGGTCTGTCAAGGGCGCATTTAATTTTTTTATATACTCCTAAAATATTTTGTATACAAAACTGCATCGATCCTTCTATTAGGATAAATCCTGAAACTTCAAATCCCCATTTTCAACCTGTTTCCCTTTCTATAACGAAAAGTAATCATGTAATAATAGGAAAGAATCTTGTGGCATCCAACAATCTCGCTTGCCTTGTGAAGCATACAAGAAAGAAGAAGACTGGTCATCGGCCTGAGTCTGTTTGGATGCTGGGGTATCTGTATAGTATATACGTCAGTCTAGTGGTTTTTGGTTGGGAGTAGGGGAGGGATTTGAAGTGGTGTAGTAAGTAGGGGCTGCGGTTAGAGTTGAGGGGTGCTATGAGGAAGAGGTGTGATGTGATAAGTTTGGATACGGTGGATTTTTTCTTTTACTTTTGCAGATTGTGATGAAGATATGAAATGTATTACCTATATAATTTAGTGGTATGGTCACTTGTTGAATGTGTATGATAATAACTGATTCATTTCTGTTTTGGATGTATTTCTACACTTCAAACCTGTATTTTTTTTTACAGCGGGAAGCCATCTTTTTCAGCACACAGATTCCGTTTTACTTTCTTAGTTCTCTATTGTATTCGTTTTTGCAAGAAACCGCTCAGCTGTGTTGGAAAAGATGGCTTCCCTGAGGAAAAAACACTCCTTTAACCAATGTATAACTCTAGATGATTAAAAAAACTCTTAATTAGATGCCACTACTATAAATTAATTTATATATCATTGATATCTCGAGTGCTCTCTATTTTACACCTACAAAAAATCTGCCCTAATTTTAACATTAACATTCAAATCTGTACCTAGAAGCCTTTAAGGTATATATGTACAATATATATACCATATACCAGAAACCTATAATACTATTACTTTAAAAGCAATATTGTTAACGCAAGTTGATCGTACAAAGGAAACGTCAGTTTGTTAACTTTGCTTTATATTATAGTCTCCTTTGCAGTTATATACTGAAACTACCTTTTATATACTTTCTTTCCGAAAAATCCTATATGTTTCTTATATTGAGGTGTTCCGAAAAGCTACCGTGTACTAAATTCACTTGAATGGCAGTTTGTAATATTTATAAACGTATTACAACTTCAATGATGTAATCATAATAATTATATGAGAAACTTCAAAGACTGCTGGAAGCTTTTAATATCGAGTAATAATTAATATTTGATCACAGGGAAAATCCCAAGTTCTATTCTCTGCCGTGTTTGCAACAGACAAGAATTGAGGACAAAACATTATTGTGTCTCGTAATTGTTAGAAACACACAGTATACTTCCCATAGAGAATTTGTATCATTTGAAACAACTTCCTGAAACTTACAAATTAATAATAATTCTCTATATATTGGATGACTATACAATAATTAATATTTGAAACACATGTGAGATGGGATTAATAAAAACAATCAAATAACTGCTTTTGAAAATAATCTGGTAAAAAAAAATATATGTAAAAATAATAATTTCGTGATGCATTTTTTAAATAGATTTATCCCCACGTGAAAACTCGAGTCTTCTACATTGCATTTAGTATATGATTATGAATTCCGATTCAACTTCCTGTTAAATAAATTCCACTCTATACCTTTATCTAACACTCAGAAATTTTATCCTGGGTAGTTGTATAACATACAATATTGATGATAAGAATACAACAATTGCACATTAAATAAACTGTTATTCTCCTATAGTATACCAACAAGTATAGTGCTTATCTTAATTGTATTCATTGCAATTCTTCTTACGCCTATATGACTGTTGCAGTTGATTTTAGCTGAGTCAGTCTCAACCAATATATTCTTCCTATTCATCCTGTAAGTATTATAATGTTCTATCCAAGGACATTATATTGTGGAAGATTGTATTTGCGTACATAAAGTATACACCCTCTACTCATCACTCTTTAGTATGGAAATTTTCAACAAATGACTCCTTCGTAATTCAATAATCTTTTCTCATGTTCGTTACAATCAGAATTTTCTTTCAGGGCGGTCTATAATAAATTAGATCAGTGATGTTTTTTTTTCGTATTATGTTATGGGAATGCATGAATTAATTAAATTAATTTTGGGACACAAATAATATCATAATATCCACCTGAATTTTATAATGAAATCTGTGTTCTGTATAGTAACGGAGATCCAAAAGTTTTTAATTGTTTGAATCATTTCCTCGCTTATATTAGTTATATATTTCCATCATTTGTTGAAACATGATTACTTTTAATCTATTTGACCGGATGATTAGCTATTAGCCCAAAATCGATTATGCAAATGGAAAACTATTTGTTTTTTAGCTCGTTATTCAACTCATCTATAATTATGGCGAATTGATATCTGGAGACGAGTCATATTGAATTTGTATTGTTATACAAATTTGTATATAAAAAACAACACGTTCAATAATAAACTTACAGAATTACTGTATTTATCTCTATTACGAAACAGAAACGAAAAACTATTAACTTAATAAGCAGTAATACGCTAAGTTACATCAAATAAACCAGTAGTTCTATGTTCGATTCGCTAAGGTTGAGTGAACTTGCGAAATTGTTATTTTTCAACATGGTTTAGAACACAAAAATCGTCATTTTATCTCCTGGGGCTAACGGGTAATACGACGTAACAGGTCATTTGAAATTAATCAAAACCGGATGTTTTTATTCTTTCTCCATGTAAATATATAAACAGCCCCCTGGGCGTCAATTTACGTTATGCCAACAGCGTTTATTACTACTTAGGAATAAATGTTTGTTTAATAGACAGATACATAATGTTTATTAGACCTTAGTTCGTTTACTTTGATGTCAATTTAATTCAATAAAATAAACAGAATCGACAAGAGCAGTAAATTAATCAGTGGTAGAATAATTTATTCCAAGTTTCGTTGAAGTATATCAGTGGGTTATATGTTTCACACGCTTCATAAATTATTGGTTCATTTCTGGATAATAGTAACTCTGGATCATGGTAGAATTACTCTCCAATTCAAAATATTATATTTTCTAGAATTTGAGATATACTCTTCATAACATACCTGAAGTCAATAAAAGACGAGTGATTTTTTTACGCAAACTACAAGATTTTTTAAGTAAAAATTCGTTAAAAATCTAGTAGTAGGCAATAATATTTATGGAACAACTTGAGGAGCATGTAAGTGAAAAATCATAACATTATGTATTATATATTGCTTACTAATTCTATTAATTGTTCCAACTACCATATACATCAATGTTACTGTTTTTAATCATGACTTCTAAATATCATCTTGTAATCATTTAATATCGTCACCCTGGACCAATTTATTCCTAGAGATTTGAATGCGCGAATGAAACAGTATCCTGGTACCACTGTAAATTATAAATTCATTATGAAAAATGCGATCCAAACTCACAATGAACCTACTAAATAATAATAATAATAATAATAATAAACTTAACTTTATTACTTCATGGCCCACAGCCCATATTGTAACATGTTGAGACA
>JAQIWE010001375.1:0-16088 GCA_034698565.1 Campodea plusiochaeta
TATGAGTTATTTATATCAAGAAGACTAATATTATGTTATAATATCAGAAAAGTCAATTTAGCTACAAGTAACCCTTTCAATAATAGAGGTTTAAGGTGATCCAAGGAAAAGGGTGTCCTGAGAAGAGGTTGGATTTTGATTTTATCACCATTTTGTGTCTTTTCATCAGAACATTATCATATTTGACATTTGTTATATAGAGACCTGGAAAATTTATTATGCAGAGTTACAAAACAATAGAATCAATGAAAGCCGCGCAAATCTTTAAAATAAAGATTTTTGTCTCTGTTCTGAAAGTGACTTTTTTCGTGAAATTTAGCTACTTTAGAAATCAACTTCGTCATTAATTTTTTTTTTTAACTTTTACCTTTGTAAAGTAAGGTTTATGTAACACTACGAAGACAATCAATGAGTTAAACCAATAATATTTGTCAATCAATGAGTTAAACCAATAATATTTGTCAATCAATGAGTTAAACCAATAATATATTTAAACTCCTTAAATTATGTCAAAACAGAGAAAAATTAGAAAATTTGACCAAAACAGAGAACCAGGAAGGATAATGGACTTATATTTGATTCCGAAAATACTTCACAGGTCTCTATATAACAAACTTCAAATATGATAATGTTCTGAAGAACAGACACAAAATGGTGATGAAATCAAAATCCAACCTCTTATTTGGACACACTTTATAATATAATTTTTTTTACAACAGTTTCGGCTATTTATTGAGTAGAAATGTTCACTGGAATCTGAATACAATAGCAGCAGGTTTAAGGTGTTTATATAACTTCATTAAATAATTTACGAATCGGTAAATGTTTCATCGGTTAGTTTGATATTTTTTATATAATTGATATTGTAATTTTCATTAATCATACTTATTTAATTTCATTCTGGTTTAAATCTAAAACTGTAGCTTTCCTGTGACATTCTATGTGATATTATTGTATTGCTTTCAGTATATAATAAGAAATACTTTAGAGGTACATGGGTTGCATATTTGTAAGGATACTCTGCAATTTGCTTTCGGAATATACTAGTATTGTATTTCCCAGCTTTATCTATTTACACTGGAAATTGTTCACCAGTAATATCCGTATAAATGTAAAATAACCCTTATGATATTACTGAACTTTAATATTATAGACAAAATCTGTCACTCATTCAAATACTAGCCCTTTACCTAAAATTAAAATTCAAAGAGGTCGAAATTTGAAATTTGTAATACTCACCACGTAAGGTCGTAAATCGTTATTTTTATTTTAGATTGCATTCGTTATGATAATATTCAAATATCCCCTGATTAATAAACAACATGGCCGCCTTGAGAGAAAAAGTTCAGTTTGTTTAAGGCTCATTATAATTTAACAATTGACAGGAACTTAAAAACAAATATGATATTGGATTATACATGTAAAACAACATTCTTCTATATTTTCATTATGTCGTTAATGTATCATGCCAATGATTAAAAAATAATTAAAATCGTCACGATCACATTTTTTGCGGTAAACCATCTACTAAATATATATATTTTTTTCAATGCTAATTAAATATTTGGAATGATATAAGAATAAATAACTTCATCCTGAATCCAATAATACCAAAAATTACATAATTGCTTTAAAACGTAGGAGTAAAATAATATTGGATTTAACATGGGATTCCCTATCTTGAAACTCAATTTTCATTTGGGTGAAGGAGTCTTAAAACTTAGTGAAAGTATTTCGTGAAATCTTTTCTCCAGTCGTATGGCTGCTACAGGGGCAGTCCTTGATATGTTAAAATGTTACAGCCCCTTGCTTGCAATTCTTTCATTCTCATTATTTGGCTTTGCTCTTACAATTTGTCAGTAAAGTATGAAGCCTGCAAAATTCAAATAATGTCATAAAAAAATCCAAAAATGCGTTAAAATGGAATAATTGAAAAAAAAAAAAAAAAAAAATGCTGTCATTTATATTATACGATAGTACACTGAGTTACATTTCAATTTTTTTTTACATCAAAATCTTAGTGTTAGTGAAAAAGCACCCACCGACTATCATCTGTTCAGACTAACATTCCTTATGTGAAGTTACATCACCTATCTGACCAAAAATCACAAAAGTCAAAAGAAGAATGAAAGTAAAAATGAAAATGACAAGCAAGGGGTAGTAATATGCCAAAGGCAGCCTCCTTCGTCCAATCCCATGAATTTGTGAAACTCTTCTGAAATTCCCAAATTTAAGGATTACTGTACAAAAAAAAATCCACTTTGTGAATTGCAATATTTTCTGAAATAGTTCAGATAGAATCTTGAAATAAAAACTGATTGAAAGATAATCTTGTTCTCTTTTTGAAAATATATGGTTTTATGGTAATCTGCGGCCCAGCGGCGCCGACTTTAGAAAAATCTTGTTGGTCCACAGTAACTTTTCTACATAATTTTATTAATTTATTGTGGAGTATATTTTTAAGTCAATAATAAGTCAGTAAGATATGTACTTGATGAATCACTGACTGATCTATAGAAAAGGTCATTAAATGTGACCGTATAGAAGGCGCAAGGGAAGAAGATTTTTTTTTTTTTTTTTTTGCCACCCTGTATACGGAGATTTGAGAAGATCTCTTACGTGTTGAAGTGTTGTATTTGACATTCATAATTCACATTATAATTATAAATTACAATACTAATGTTTGATTTGCGATATAATATTTCCCAAAATTTTTTAATTTATCTTAGCATCTCCAATTGATACATGACTGCAAGTTACTAAAAATACTCTTTAGAATTTTAAATTTGGACAAAGTAACAATAAAAATAGTAATTTTTGTTGAGCATAACTCGTAAAAAGAAAAATCTTACAGGGCCTATCAAAATACAATATGCACTAAATTTTTTAGCGTAAATCAAATTAATATGTTTTATATTAATATTGCCTTTGTCAGCAATAGGACAATGTAAAATCAATTTCCAAAGAAGAAGAAAATTATACCGTACCGTAGAAAATCACATATGTATATTTCCATTATTCTTTATTCCTTCATGATTCAAAATTTTATTTGATAAATGTGTATATACATTACTGATAAAATTTGATTACATACAATATAAATCCGTCAACAGTCTCAAATATTTCATTCTATCCTTTTCTAGCTGTTATGTACAAAACACATCCAAGTAAAAAAAAAGTAATGAATCAACATTAAACACTATAACAATTATAATCTCCAAAAATATAACACATAAAACAACGTTTTAAACATTATTTTCTATAATAAATCCCAACTGTACAAGAAACTTTTATATAAAATGTGTTTATAGGAATGATAATTTACCTTCGTCGGTGGAAACGTTTGGTAGTTGCTGGCTTTACTGACTTGGCTGTCTTTGCTTTCCTTACTCGTTTTGCTTACTTTGCTGGTTTTGGCTACTTTTCTGGTTTTGCTTTTTTTGCTGGCTTTGCTGCATCCAGCAGTAGGCTCTTCTAATAAAGAGCTTTTCTCAGTATTCTTACAATTACGCATTTTTGTTATAATTGCACAGACAAATGTTTGTTATTATTACACTTTACACAACGAAGCAATAAACTACGTTTTTATAACTACGAACTGATATTAAAAGTTCACGGTGTTATCAGCTTCATTTGGTATGTAAGAATTCAATTAAGAACAAAAGTATGTGGAATTTAAAATATTAAGTTGATTATTTCAAAAGAATTATTAAGTGAATTTAAAATAGTTCGCATATTATAGTTAACACGTCACCAAAGAAGCTCATTATATAGAATTGTTGATTAGTTTAAGCCAATTAAGATTACGGATTTTGACACAACAATCATAATTTATAACCATATAAGTTTTATAAAATTACTTTATCATTTCCGAAAATATTTGTAGATTCATATTACTGCAAAGCAGCAATTAAAAATATCTTATAATAAAATGACTAATACATTATGCATACCGTAAAAGGCACAACATTTCGACGAAAAAAAAGGTATCATTTTCACAACATTTTGAAGTCCGCAGCTACCAAACGTTTTCCAGTTATAAATGAGTACTAGATATTTAAACTATTAATCACAGCAAATATTATAGCCCAGATTGAAAATAAAACTATAAGACCAATGAGCATGTAACATTTACAAGGATTCCAAGGATCAGGATTTGCCTCTGGTGCATTCTGTCTTTTGTCAGAGTCTTTGACTGGTATTGCTATTACACTTGCACCATTGGAAGTGGAAGGAACACATGACGTAGAGGGTGGTGACGTAGTTGCAATGACGTCATGGTTATTTGATTGTGATGGCTCATCGGTTGAACTGGTATTGGATTCTTCGTTGATAGGAACTGCTGTAAAAGTGGATGTTTCCACTTGATCATTTGCAGCTGCATCTGGTAAAAATCCACCGTTGTCCATCTGAAAATGAAGAAGGAAAGGGCTTCAGTACAATGTTTTTAACCCGTGGGTATAGTCTGACTCAAAACTGAATTCCACTCTGATTCTCTCCCGAATCTATAGGAAACTGATTTCATTGTTATTGTACCATTGCAAACAGCAAAAGTGCTAAAAATTATCCAAAACAAGTGATCCATAATACAGTGTACTCTCTATAACAGTCTACAAAGCCCTTTTACACTCTATTATTAATTCCCCATTTTGATCAGTTTTTTTTTCAAAAGGTCAGCAGACTAGATGGTTTAACTGAGAGCGTGTCTACCAAACCGCTTGTATACACTTAGTACGTATATAATATGTGTCAACGAATCATTGCTGTATTCCAGGCAGGGAAGTAATTGCAACAGCTTTAAAATCTAACCCTCAATAATTTTTATTTGGTTTTAAAATTTGTAGATATCAAAACGGTGCAACATTAGTCTATACCAAGTTTTCAAAGACTTGAAATGGCAACAAAACGATCATTGAGGATCAAGTAATTCAAGTTTTAAAGCTGTTGTAAATACTTCATGACCTGAAATTTAGCACTGACACAAACTATAGGTACTATTTGTATACAAGAGGTTTAGAGGTTTCGTAGTCATGCTCTCAGGTCTCAGTTAAACCGCATCTACACTGCTGGCCTTTGGAAAAAACTAATCGAATGTGGTGTGCTAACAGCCCTCCACCCGAAATTGAAATTCAGAGAGACCGAAATTTGTATTACTCACCAGGTAAGGCAGCAAATCGTTATTTTTTTTTATTTTGGATTGCATTCGTTATGATAATATTCAAGTATATTTGTGCAAAATCCCCCCCATTAATAAACAAAATGGCAGCCTGTAGAGACAAAAAGTTCAGTTTGTTTATAATGCTCATTATATAAATTTAACAATTGTCTGGAGCTTAAAAACAAATATCATTTTGGATTATACATGTAAAACAACATTCTTCTATCTTTTCATTATATCATTAATGTATCATGCCAGTGATTAAAAAAAGAATTAAAATCGGCATCACATTTTTGCCGTAATCTATCTACTAAATATTTTATCTTAATACTAATTAAAATTTTGGAAAGATATAAGAATAAAAAACTTCATCCTGAATTCAAAGATACCAAATACTACATAATTTCTTTAAAAAAGTAGCATAGATTTAACATGGGATTCCCTATACTGAAACTCAATTTTCATTTTGGGTGAAGGAGCCTTAAGAATATAGAGTGCAAAAAACTCTTTGTAGAATTTCACTACGTACAAGCATCAGCTCCTGGTTGTGACAATTTTTATCATTTCTGTTGGCGATATAGTAGAGCATGTATCATTACAATGAAATCATTTTGCTTATTTTCAGGAGAGAATAATATAGAACAACAAGTACAGATTTCTTAGAACCAGGAATGACATATAAATTATTACAAATGAGATTATCTGTGGTTGTAACAAATGTAAAAATACTCAATAATATATAGTTATAGACAGATAGAGATATACAGTACATTAAGTGAAATTCTTTGATAAATCTAACATAATAATATTATTATAACATGATAATTCATTATGTTCAGATTTCGGTCTTCCTGAGATAAACAGCCACGTTGCTAAAAGAGCATAAAGTTTTTAAGAAAACATAATTATAGTTCACTAAATGTTTACCACAATATACAAAAAAAAATATATTAGTTCACTCTAATGGAAATGATATAATTTGAACGGGATGAGCTATTACTTCGTATTCTATTTCCATAACCTTTATTCTGTTATTACTTTATCAGCTTATATAATCGTCCTTGGTTATCAAACTTACTATATCATACCTTTGTGAATGTTACTTCTAAACAAACAGTAGGATAAACTTTCTAAATCGATATATTATTAGGTATAATTGGAAACATTCGAATAAAAAAATCATAAAATATATATATATATTGACAAGTTTAAAGGCCCATTTTTCAACTGGACGTCCCGTTTTCCACACAGCCTATCGGTCCCTTCCAGTACAATAGAAAACAAAGAAAGTGTGTGTTGGAAAATGCTACCTCCCGCTGAAAATAACTACACGTTTAAGTATTGTAATGAATTTTGTAAGAGTTTAGTTTTCAGACTTGCATTTGCAACCAGAGTGCTTTAAAACTAATTTTTGTGCGATGAAATTACCGTAGACCTATTAGAAATGAAATACGGATTCGCTGTGTTCATGTAAATTTATAGTGTAGTAATTATCAGCGGAATTTCTTTTCATTATAATTTCATACGAGGGGGTGCCAAAAGTAGTTGAAATACTTTCATATCTCAAAAAGTACAACTCCGATTTTAGCAAAATTTAAATATGATATAGCAAATCTTATGCCCTTTGTTCGGATAAAAATTCAGCTGAATCCATACATTGTTGGCTTGTTTCCAGATTGCTGGAACTTCACTTAAACCTATTTTGAAACCCTTTACACAGTATTCAGTATTAAAAAAGGTTTTTGTGTAAGAAATGAGATCTTCTCATATCGAAAATAAAGGTCATTTAATAATCTCCAAATAAACAAAAATCAGACAGAGCTAAAATTCAGCGTATAGAGAGAAGAAGATGAGGGGATATAAAATTCCTGAATTTTATAAATTCACCACTTTGAGCTTATGTGTATGGTTTGATTGTCTTGTACTCAAGAAGAGGGAGTCGAGAAATTTTATTTTCTTGATCTTGAAGCAAGAATTCTTGAACTTTTGTGGTACCTCACAATATTTTGTTTACAAAAGTAACGTAAATTTGAACACATTTATCTCTCAAAACAGTCAACATGAACTTTTTCGTGAGCTTAAACTTTTAAGACTCCGAGATTATACATGGTTCCGTTTGCTTTTAAATCCAGTTTGGTTTCTAGAGAACAATAAAACGATAGAAATTGATTTTTTTTATTTGATATTTAAAGTCAACACTTTCGTGGACTGAAATTTCGATATGAGATACGAGATAGGTCTCGATTTCGAAACAAAATACGTTATTAATAATCTACTGTAATGGATTTCAAAACAGGTTTACCTGAAGTCCTAGCAATCCGACACCAATGTTTCGATTAAGTTGAATTTTCACCTGAATAAAGGTACCGGTAACAACATCTATTATAACAATATTTCAAATTTCATTAAAATCGGTGTAATACTTTTTGAAATGTGGAAGAATTCCAATTACTTTCGGTACACTCCTCGTATAAATCAGCGATATCCCACATAATGTATTCAATATAAAGAATGCTGTACGAAAATTTTAAACAAATAAACTTAGTTTTGCTGAATTTATATTTTCAGCCATGTGATATTTTATGTTATTATGCATAACTAAACAGCTAATTATGCATAACTAAACAGCTAGTTGGTGGTGAGTGTAAAAGTGTAGTGAGTGACCTAATAAAAACCGGACAGATTTAGAACAGTATTAGGCAATGACATGGTACTTAATAGTTCAATAGCATCAATGATTTTAAAACACTTCTTATTTGCTTTCATTTGTTATAAAGTACATGCTAATATTGCAAATGTTTCAGAGGAGATCTTCTGGTATAGAAAATGATTTCGGTATTCTACCTAATGAGAACCTTTTTTACAGAACATAGTGCTAACCGATGGTTTTGAACTTTAATAAGATAATTACTCCTGGTATTTAATTTTCTTAAAAGGTTTGTAGAAAATCACTCTGTTAAGCAAAGTATATATGGCGCTCACTTGCAAAAATATCCGAGAAATACTCATTCAAATTCTGAAATTTTTATATAATAATGAATAATTTCCATTGATTGTGAATAATTATGGTGCCGAAGGAGAAGTACGTCAACAATAATTGTAGTGTTTATTTAACGGTGTACTAATATTTTTGACGATAAGTCTGAATAACAATTTGATGCCCTTTAATCATCAAAGTGGCAGTTATCTCAATTCTCAATAAGACCGAAATAATCTGAATAGAATGAAATTTATCTATAATAAATTATATCTATAATTTTTAAAATATATATAAGTAATAATGTTCGACAATGCTGTCAAATCATCATTACTATACATATGAGAATATTATTTAATTCAGGAGCACAACTTACGTTAATACGGCAAACATACACGGCTGCCATCAATATTTTTAAATAATTTGTTGTTTTTATGGAAACATTATGACTTATTGACGTTATTGTTCACCATTTCTTAAATTTTTCATTTCTTACTGAATAATAAGTAAATTCCTACACGCAATAACTATTACGATAAAAATTTATGCTTTTAAATAATGATCAAGATAATAATTCAACTCAAGGTAGAATGAAAACTACACTAAATTCACTTAAAAATATAAGTTTGCAACTTCCAAATTAACACATTTCACATTTCATAGACAAAACACATTTCATAGGTGTATAACTTGTGCACAACTGTACATATAGAAGAAATTAATAAATTAAATTCTTAATTAAAATTGTACATCTCCTAAGAAAAATAACAAAAGAAAATTGCTTCAATTAAACTTATTCACCGTACTGATGAATAAATGTCAGGGCTCCTCAGTACCATATACCATTTCTATCTTTTGTTTTTCCTCAGAATTACGATACATTTTTTAAACCATATATTGGTAAAGCAAATTAGGCTCCCCCTCCAGATATTTTGGAATTTAATACAAATAACATTACCAATTTATATATGATCATGATTTTTTTTTTTGAAAATTTCACACTATACGTGGATGGAAAATGTTGATAACCAAACTTTGTAAACTACAGTAATGACAGATTATATTTATAGCTATAGTGAAAAAGTACGGTTTAAAAACCAAAAAGTAAAACAATAACGTAAAAAATAGCCTTTCCATGTTACATAATATTATTATTCAATATAGTTGTACTTTGGTTGTATGAAAAATTTATTATTTAAAAAAATGATAAACTCACTCATCAGAGTTCTTAATTATATTCATAATGGAGTTGTACTAATAACAGGCCATATAGAAATATATTAAAGGAATTCTCATCTTAGCTTACCACGATAATTAAAATAATAAATATGGATTAAACTTTTACTCAAAAAGTATTTTTTTACAAATAATATCAACTATACACTTTGAAAATCGTAATATAAATTACCACTAAGAATTCGTTTAAATAAGAAATATAATTTCCACCGATGATAAAATTTTCCTTTATGACACTTTTTTAAAAATATTTACTATATCTATTATTATAATAGTTTTAAAATACTAAATCCTAAATTTCATTATTATGATTAGATATCGTAAAGACATAACATTATAACAAATATAAATGAGTTGTATTAACGGGTTATTAGTAGTCAGTTAACACTATTCATCTATTATACATATTAACATAGAATCACGTAATTTTCATCCTAAAAATATTTTTCATTTCACCTGGAAAGAAAGATTTAAAAAATAGGAAATTTTAGTTTATTCTCTGATAAAAAGTGAGAGAGAAAGAAAGAGAGAGAGAGAGTCAGAGACACAGAGAGAGATTGTACTGTTTTCGTCCGCAAAATATCTATCAGTTGTCATGTTATGCAATATTTATCAACTAACGAGATCATTGAAAAGACAGAAAACCTGAGACAAATAAGGACAAAACTATAATCATTGTTTGATCTCATCAGTAAAAATAGTCACTGGATAATTATCTTTTGACTCTCCTAGAAACGAATATACCTTTCAACCCAGTCACCAGCAGACGCAGAAAAAAATACTACCTTAAATTTCTTTGAAACTAAAACAATACTATACCGTCAACTGTTTCCTTAATTGCACACTATTAAATACTGTATGGTTAAATACAATATCAGTATTCCCTATAAAAATTACGTCTTGTTTCCTCCACTTCCTACTTTATAATAAAATCATGCGCTCAAAGTACAACTATTCCACTTATTTGGTTAGTTTCCCATCAACTTTATTGTTTATTGAAATTGAACTTCAATATACATTATATTTTACGAGTCACTAAAACTCTACAATGAGAAGTTGATTACATATTTACTTTTATGACTTTTAAACTAATATTGAAAATGTTTACTAATAACAATTCAAAGAAAATAAGTATGAAATCATATATCAAATTTCTTATAGAAAGAATGCTGTTCTTTTATAATACAGGGTGGACCCAAATCCTCCCCCCAAAATACAATATAAGTAAAATAAAACGAGACCATCTGAAATATTAAAAGCTAGACAGTAGCATGGGGTGTTTATACAGCAGATTGCACTTTTGTAGTACCGCAGTGTTATGAAGGTTGTATATATCAGTCGATCTTTGTTGTATTGTAATGTATTTTCTTCGTCATTATATTATGAGTATACGCCTAAACACTCGTCATATGTTCTTTTATCCATGACTAAAAAAAGTTGTTTATATATCACTGTAGTAAACATTATATGCATAAAGAATTGAGGAATTTAGAGTACTTCTGGGAAACAGATGATACTAATTTCATAATCATAATTAATAATCCGAATAGTACTACAAGGAAAACGTTAATTTACGTTTCATTTTATATTTGTTGAGGATATCGAAATTCAAATTTACCTTATTGCATAAGACAATATACATAATCGTACTATTATTAACCCTAATCAATCAGGATACAAATGTTTATGTCTATATATTAGCTGTACTTGATTATATTACTAATGTGTTGCTGGTGTAATCGTAATTGAATCGATATACTGTTTTATAAATAAAATAATTAAAATTCTAAACCAACATCATCCAACTTCCGTAACCTTCCTGCTGCCTTAGTTATTCATCTATATCAATGCAAATAATAATAAAATAATACAGAAGAGGAAAATTGAACTATATTATATAAATAAATTTTCGTAATATTTACTTATAAAAGCTAATTACGTAAACTTTATTCGTAATAGGAAAGAGTAAAAAAACTGTCCCGCACTGTTATCTCTGTCTTCCTCCATCCACCTGTTACAGTTCATTTCCATTTAATTCTATAAATATTCACACAAACCTATATTTAACAGAAGATCTTATGTAAATTAATATATTTCAATGTCCTCTGTAGGATTTTTACATTTCTATTTTATTTTGGACTAGGTAACTTCTATTTAAAATTGCAGTTTTAATGCAGTAGAAAGATGAATGGAGAAAATAAAAAACAACGCATCTTTCAGCAAAAGTAAAATTATAAATTAGTGATACATTTTATTTGAGATATAGTAATTTCGCTAACGGCGTAACCACCTTTCTCGGTATCAGGTTATGTTTCAAAACCAGCAGCCCTAATATCGACCACAGGCAAACGCAGGTACCTGTTCTAGTTCATTCCTATAAAGTATGTGAAAATATAAAATTGATAATGTTTTTCTATTAATTTCTCCATTAACATGATACTTCCAGTAATTCCATATAATTTCAATTCTAAAACATTCTTTTCATCGCAGTACTTCATCTCATGCATGTTCATTGTTTGGTAACAAAATGACGTTTTGCATTAATGATTTAACATGAAATTGAATTATGAAAGTTTACTTTATATTGTCATGTAACCGGTAATAAAATGTAGTATTGGATTCACATAACTTATTTTTATATACATAACAAAGAGAGAAATTGGTGAAATTTAAATGATCACTTTTTTTATTCAATTTTAACCATTATTACAAAACATTCTTATTCATATAAAATGGACAAAGTTGAGAATTTTAAAAATGTAAAATTGCAAATTGAATTCGATCAATTTCTCTTTTGTAGATTATATAAAATTTACAATATTAAATTACGCTACCATTCTCAGTTACAAAAAGGAATTAATAGTTATATACCCTATACCCTACCCTCTATAAGAATAACAGCCGTGGGGTACTCAGAGAAACAAGGTTCAGAGGTGAAAGGAGTATTACAACTTGTGCACTATTATGACGGATCATGCACTATAAATTAGTGATTTAAAAATTAATGTTCATATTGGTCAGTCTCGGTATTAGAAAGAAAAGAAGTTATACGAATATTTAAAATGGAAACTGAAGAAACAATAATGGCTAATGAACAGTTTATTTCGCAATATATTTATAAGTAATAAAAAATCTCTTTAATCACAAAGTGCTCTCCTCATCCCCTAAAAATTACTGTATTTTGAAAAGACAGTCTCATTCAGAGGCGCCGACATTCTGGAAATCTAAAGGGGGGGGGCTCAAAGCAGTGAAAACAGAAGCGTCGCGACCTTCCGTGAAGCGCCACTATGATGGTCATGGTTCGACCATGACTATGGTAATATGGTTAGAGCGAGCGAAATAAATTTTTTTTTTTAGAAAAAGAACCTAATTTAGACCACTTCTCTGTTTTTTTCGTATGTTTCTGCCAGTTTCCTAATATATTTTTATGTTTTATTCTTATAAATTCATTTTCCTACTTCCTATATCACCATTTCCACGCATAATAATGTACAATAAGAGAAAAAAAAAATAAACATTCATTTGTTACTTTCAACTTTACAATTCTTACAAATTTTGTACAAATTACAACAATTTCAAAGTTATAATAAAGTTTTGAGGAAAAGTTTACTCTTAAATACTACATTTATTATTGATCATGTTTACTTGCTTAATTACAGGGTAATCGCCAATTCGCCATGGACATCGACCTTCTATATTTTCGACTACAGAAATCCGAAATTTTGGACAAATTATCTTTAAATGAAACCAAAACACTTCACAAAGTTTCCAATGAATTAATATACAGTAGTTTTTGTGTAATTAATTTTGTGGGGGAAGAAAGAATCCCCCATCCATATAATTATAAACTAATGGAATTTTAGTCAACTTTGCAAAAAATATTATTAATACAATTATAATTGGCTATGTAGATGAATGATCAAGCTACTAAATCTTATTTTCCGAATGTTAGTTCTTGTGTTTTTAATCAAAGATACTGAATTCGATTAGGTATATCTCTATAACACTTCAAGTTTTAATTTAATAATTTTCAGTTTTGTTTCTAACTGTATATTTCGTAATTTCTCACGAAGATGTGAGCTTCGTTCTTCCCCATTTCGATAATAGTATAGCAAGTAAAGTTATGGTGTAATTAGAAATCTAACTAAAATATAAATTATACAGAGTGAGATAATCCAATATTGTATTAAGGTATAATAATAATTTTTGTCAAATTGAATGTTTTTTCTCTTTTTTGAGGTAACGATCTTATCACGATTAATACGAGTATATTATTTACTAAGATCAGATAAGTTTATATTTTATTAATCAGTGCGAAAGTTTCATGTGAAGTTTATCTTTGAATATTGATACTAAATCTGAAGGCGTTGTTTGTGATCGACTCTCCCATATATACGTAAGAACGTAACCATATCGAATAATAGATATTAATAAAAGATAAATAGACAGGGTTGTTACAATTTTCCCCAGCTCAAAAAAAAAAAAAAAAAAAAAAAAAAAAACTGGGTTTTATTGGGCCGGGCCCACCTTGAAAAACCAGAAGAAAAACCCACTCTGATTTTTTTAAAATTTTCATGTAATTTTATTTACTTTTATAAACTATAAAAATATGTTTTCTTATTTCCTTTGGTTTTATATTTAGAAAAAATTTCATCTATCGACTAATTCGAAGCTTTCACATAATTTATGAACATAACAAATATTAATTTAAATCAGACAATTTATCTTTTATGAAAATCTGAACATGCAAGAAAAAGATATCGGAAGAAAATTATTATTTGATCTAAAAAAATTATTTCAAATTAAAAAAAAACAATAAAACCCACCGGGCTGGGCCTTTTTAATAAAACCCGTTTTTTTTTTCAATCCTGTAAATAGATGCTTATACAAAATTGTAGTCCACACAGGGTGGGGCCAAAAAAGTGTCAAGAAATTAGGAAATGCAGTTTCCTTAAAACTATAGCAGATATCTAATTGAAACAAACACCAGTTGAAAGTTCATACGATTCTCTTACTAATGATATATGACTTATAATAATACTTGCTGAGTTACGGCCGATGTGGTAAAAAAAAAATCTGCCCATATGAAAATTGGAAATCTGAATTTTTCGTAAAATAGAACAACTTATTATTGAACCACATTTCATTGCTGCCTTTAAAATGCAATGCACCGATCATTAAAAATTTCTTGAGAAAGAGGAACTTCAGCACGTATTAATTGTGGACATAGTTATTGTTATATGAAATACATAATTTAGATAACAGGCTGTCATTGTCAAGAATGGAAGTAAAATAAAAATAAATTAGTTCGTTATTTTATTATTATTGCACAGAAAATTAATGATTTACAAATTTACTATTGTTGACAACTTTCATTTTACGTAGACATTGTACCGTAGGTCGTATCGGCCATAATCCGGCACGTATATCATAAAACCATACTGGAAAGAGGATTGCATAAAATTTCAATTGGTTCTTGTTTCAGTTGAATATGTGCTACAGTTTTCTAGGAATTGCAGGTGATACTTTTTGGGGCCACCCTGTATATTTTCAAGAATCCTTTATTCTCATTTTCTCCCTGTAAACTTATTTTATCGGCAATTCATAATGTTCACCAATACGTCATCAAAATTATTTTTCATCATACAAACTAGTAGTTTTGAATAAATAATATATTAATGAATCTAAGTAACATCTGAAAATTGCTGACAATTTGGTTTAGTAGTTTTCGAGAAATTAATTTTTTTATTTCGCTAAATCCCTATCTTATAACATGCTGGGGGATAGATTTGTCACCCAGCATGTTATAAGATAGCAATTTAGCTTTTTATAAAAATTAATTTCTTGAAACCTACTGTACCAAATCATTAGAAATTTTCAGAAGTTATTTACATTCATTAAAACATCATTTATTAAAAATTACAAGTTTCTGTCAATCAAAAATAAAACAGTGCGATGTCGGCTACCCTTTCTGCAAGTGAACATTATCAATTAGATGTCAACATTTTCTACTCTTGGTACTATAAAGATGTTCAATTGAAAATTCATTAATTTGTACCTCAATAAACAATGACTGGGTGATACAACCTTTGTTTTTTTTATTGAATATGAATGTTTTACGCTACATTCTCTGATGTCTCCTGCGAATTCTAATTCTCGAGGGAGTACACTCGTCAAATAAAGCATTAAAGCAATGACGTAGCATGGAGTGAATTCAATTAAAATACAATATAATTATAATGATTGTATACCACAGTAAAAAAATAAACATATAATAATTTATTTGTTTTGAAACTTAAAAAAATATATATTCTTTTACTGTTCTTTATCTTTTACTGTTCGCTAATAAAGAACAGTAACGTTCTCGTTACTGTTCATTATTAGCCATTCAAAACATAGAGTATTAGAGTCCGTCATCATAATGGATGAGGGATATAATCAGCAATCAGAAAGTGATTTCATTAATATCATTTTTTTTCCTGACAGCCGAAGTTTGAATCTGACATTATCTCTCTATATTAACTTGTTAGCTTTAGATGAAAATTTAGATGAACAGTAATGTCAAAAGGTATATATCAGGGCCGACGTGAGTAAAGTTATTTTTGGACTGATTTCAATTGTCATACCGATAACAGTAAATGTATTGAAAGAGGTATAGTGTTTCCAAAATTTTACGGACCCAAATCGATTAACCCATCTAGGGTGTTTCTGACATTC
>JAQIWE010001376.1:0-16087 GCA_034698565.1 Campodea plusiochaeta
AAAAAAAAAAAAAAAAAAAAAAAAAAAAAAAAAAAACTGAATGTGCGAAATTGTAATCGTTTCACTTTATTATCATTTTTATCAAAATTGCTAAAAATGTAAATACACCTAAATGACCACTGATGGTGATACTACTTGAAAGTGAGTCTATAAATATCTTCCATGAGTGACTTTTACTGAATGCTATTTGGAGTATAGGGCGTATGCTTCATTCTGTGTTATTGTATGGAGAATGGAAGGGTAGTGAGGACGGAAGGATACGGAAGAAGGGGGGAGTAGGAGATCATTGATGTGTACATATAGGAGATCCCTTACTATCATAACAGTTACCACTCACATTATGTTCATGCTACCTATAACTCGTGGGGTTCTGCATAACGCACAAAGTTGTACTGCTATCGGTGGACTTTAGCACTCAGATTTTTGCGACTTCTCTATAGACTTTTTATGAACTCCGGTGGCTTTGCCCGGACTTTCCCGATTTGGTGAACTTCAGCCGAATTTCACAAGGTATTAAGACTTCGGTGAATTAATTAGCGTTTCTTTCGAGCGAATTTAAGCCATCAGGCTCTATATCTTCTCTATTTTAATGAACAAAAACATTTGAACTCGTCTCGCCTCAATTCCATAAGGTTCGTTATAAGGGCTCTTCTCGGGAAAAGCTTATCTGAATTCGAGTTTCCTCTTAAAAGGCTCATTTTGTCTCGTGTCAAGACTCGTTAGGATGTCGAATCGAACTCCTTCGAAGTCCAGGCTCTTCTCTTTAAATGCTCAACCAAAGAAACTCGAAAAATACTTGTCCGCTTCTAAAAATCCTAATAGATTTCGTATCGAGTCTCGATCCAGGTGGACTTTCGTAAAGGTATAAACTGGACTTTGTGAATTTTACACTACCCCTCTCTCTAACTGTTGGACGTTCCAGGGTAAAAAAATATTATATAGGGAGGAAATGGATGGTTTGAGGAAAGAGGGAAATTTTCTGGGGTTTTAAAGTTCCGTAGGGTGCTATTCAGAGTTTGAGTTATTTTTCTACCTTTGCGTTTGAAGTTGGAAAAGTTTTTCTTTTATATTTTTCCCTCCAGGAAAAGGAAACTTGTCAAAAAGCTAGAAATTTGAGTCGTAAATCAGTTCTGAGAAGTTATGTGACCATGGTGGTTTAGAGGCGTAATAACGTAACTTAGGGTGAAACTCTCAAACGTATTACTGGTATATGGTAAAGGGTGAAGAAGAATATTATCACTAAATTATATAAATATTTTTCATTCCATACATATATAGACTTCAAAACTTGAAAAACCAAGATACATAAATACTGTTTTGCGCAAATATTATTCTAAAATAAAATGGATCTTTTTTTGTTATATGAACAACAGAATTATTATACTGTTCCTGTGACGAAAGTATAATATCAAATAGATATAATTATTTAGTTGTGCGATAACCATGAAAAACTATTTCTACTCAATAAAGGTTTCACATTATCTCAGTAAATACAAACTTTTCTGTTAACGTACCCAGCACTCAAGTAAATTGTCCTATAACCAGTCTCGAAATATAGCAGAATCATAATAGTCGAAACTAGCGGAAGAACCTAAAGCCAGCAGTAGTATATTTTCTTCCTGGGAGTTGTGTAATAATAATAAATCTGGATTAAGGTCCAGTCATGTTAGTACCACTTAGGATTCTATAAACTGGTAATAAAAACAAAGATTACTAAAGTTTAGGGAACTGACCATTCCAAAAGTTTTCTGTAAGTGTAAGTACTTTAGTAAAAAAAAACTCATACAAACTAAACAAGTTCAAATGCACTGATTAATAGATTTAACTGTACTACTGTGTAAAAACAATTGTCATTAAATGCAATTGTTGATATTCTTGGAAGTGGCAAATGATTAGTCAAGAAGAAGAAAAAACATCGAATATTTACTTTAGTAATATGGGATAATTCTATCTTCAGGTATTTTGAAAACGACAATATCACAATTTCAAGTACAATTTAATGATATCTTAATAGACTAGTAAATAATTACGTAATCAAAAGTTTACTTCCATCAGAGTAGAACTACCCCATGTTTTTTCTCATGATCAGCTGCTCACTTGTCACTTTATTTCTTCATTTTGCAAGTTGTCATTTAAACATCTATAGCCTATTAAACTAAAATTACAAATCTTTAGAACAAAATTTGTTATTAGCCAAAGCTCGAACATTTCCACAAACATTATTTCTCTCACTCCTGATAGTCCTGAACTTGTCCATTTGGCAGCTTGAAGTCCCTGCCACTCGATGTTGATGGCACTAGTGATCCAGTATAACATGATGAGTTTTGTAGGGGTTGTGTTGTATAATACCACTATTTGGCAAAAGCAGAAGTCCCTAATTTATCCCATTTTCTTCTTAAAAGGGGGTGGAGATGAACAATAGAGGGAGATATGTTGGGGAAATAAGAGGGTGTCGCAGAAATAGATGTTGAGATCTGGAGCAATGTTAGATCGGGTTGTCTGTTACTTTTCGAGAAGTTCTTACCTTAAAAAATAATATTTAAAGTAAATTAAATTCTGAATTTAAGTCTTCTATTTTGACGATCCCGTTTTTCATTCTAATTCCGAACTATTTGGAATTTTATGAATTAATTCCATCCCTCAACAGTATAGCAAATAGTATTGAAATTGGATTATTCTTGGACAACTTTGATCTCTTATAATATACACAATTTCTAAAACTTACAGTGATGAGATTTACACTCATATAGTTTAAAAATTACGGTTGCCGAAGATTTTATAACAATTCGTGGAACAAAAACTACTGTCCTTTTCCTGTTAATTAAAATTTGTTCGTTAACTCGTGTTTAACTTTTCTTTTGCTCTCATCTTACAGAAATGTAATAGCTGGAACACCAATTCCTTTTCGTCCCCAAATCTATTACATTATCCCCTCTGTCCAACTGCCCATTTGTATTCGAGTTTCAGCGGTGAAATATCAGCAGATACCGAATGTTGTAAGATAAAATGAGAATGTGGTATGGGCAGATCTGAACGATTAATTTAGGATTGACATTGTTGTATAGAAGAGACGCCATCAACAGGATCAGAAGTTGAGGAGTAGAGGAAAAGTAATGGCTTGGGAGGAATTAAGATTGATTGGGTTGTGGGATGCTGATTTATTGATTTCGGTGGACGAGTTTATGGACAGGGATTTAGAATTTTGCTGTCGTATATTCATCAGGAACTGTGTAGTTGCGATGAGCTGACCAGGGGTTATTTAGAGTTTTCGATATTTGGAATTTGCGTATTTGGAATTGTAGTTGGAAAACAATTTAAAGCTTTTCAATTTTTTATTCTGTTTGAGTATTGGTCGTTAAATTCATAATTTACTGGCTAATATTTTGAAATACAAAACTGCTGGGTTCCTTCATAACCAAAGCAAAATACCGTATTCACAAAGTTCAGGTTGATTCTGTGAAGAGACCTTTAGCTTCAGAAGTATCATAAGAAATATTTAATTTCAGGTTTGTCCCACAAAGAACATTAACAAAATCGATATTTCAGAACAAGCCCCGAGTAAAGTAGTTTCTCAAATATAGTATCCCTAGTATGTAGATTTACGTTGGCAATGATTTAAACGTCACCCTTTGTGCTGCGTATATTGATATTGATATTCATTCCTCGACACGTTTTGAGGAACCTTGATCTGTCTGTAGACATTTTAATAAGCTCAATATTCATGCAGTTTAAGTCATTATCATTCCCTACTCTCCAGTATATTTTGTACAAGGCTTTTTAATTCACATTCTGCTTGGAATAGTTCAGATGATCTTTTGAAATTTGTCCCATTACAAACATTCTCATTAACAATCGTAATGTTTCCTCTGTTATTTAGTCATCATTTAAATAGATCCTGAATTAGTGTTTAAATTAAATTTCTTGGGTGTAGATAATTCAACGGATATGCATGTCGGTTTACCACAACTGCATTTACGCTGCTCTTTTGTTAACACTTTATCAGACATGTAATAATGATATGAGATATGAGCATTCTAAAAATAGATGAGAAGTCAAAACTGAATATTTTCGTTATATTTTAAATCTGTAAAAAGAAAATTTTTATATCAACTTCGAACAGGCTTTTCGGATTTTCATAAATTTTGACCATTCGTTTAGATTACACGATGGCAGTTGATTTCAGCAGATTGAATTGTTACTATAGTTACGGCAAATACAACATCATAGTTACTTTTTTTTGTCAAAGACAACATTTTTCATTAATTATTAAAGTCAAGTATCTTGATAGCACACACTTACTTAAATGAAATATAGTCATTTCCATCCACTATTTACATGTGAAGAATGACAGTTGTCTTAATTGATCTTGACATAAAGAGTTACAGAAAATATCGTTGCAGCACTGAGTTAGTTAAATTTTCAAATGATCCATATCATTTGCCAGTACATGTGTAGGATGAAAAATGATTCTATTTAAATTTCACACCACTCCTCAACCTTCTGAAATGTATTCCTTTTCCCAGAACTCACACTAACAAAATAGAAGCATTCTGGTGCTCTTTAATCCAGCAGCTCTGAAAGATGACAAACTAGACGAACGAAGGGGGAATGTTGAATGTAATGTTGTGGAAAAAGCGTGGAAAGGTAGAAAAATAGTTTTGATGATGGATTGAAAGAGAGAGAATTAAATGGGAAAGCGGAAGTGACGACAGTAGGGGGGTCGAGGGGAAAGGGGATACGAGTATACGGTTGTCTGCAGTGGCAATGGGGTTTTGCAAACTATGTTATCAACACTGGTTGCCTAATCAAATAGACAGTTTGGAAGATGTCAGAAATTGTCACTGTGTTAATTTTTCAGACACATTTCTTAATTTGAAGTTGACGACTCGACTTTCGTTTATTACAATTACAATAGAGTACATTTATAATCTTAAAACGATCTCAGATAACTTATTAAACTGTTCCATCATGTAAGATAAATCTTCGGACATTATACTGATAACGAAATGGGAGTAGACTCAGTAATTACTTTCTGTACTTGTAGAGTATAATAAAGTAACAATTTTCAGCCCAAACATTACCGTGGTAGTAGAAAATTGCTACAGAATTATTTCTATAAAATTTGTCAAAACATAGGATCATCACCTTATGGTCAATTCTAACTGTTTTTTGAAATACGAATTACGAATATAATATAACTGGAATTTATGATATACATGTAATAAATACAACTTTCAAAAGATCCCACCAATTCCATCTTACATAAACCCCTATTCCGATTTCCATTTCTGGTTCCAGATTTACTTACTGAAACACTATTTAAACGTCGTCATTTACAAGAACTCTCTCAAGATTCCCCTGCACCCCCGTCTCATTCTCCTTCATCCACCCCTGAAATTGACGTGAGGACAGATAAAGGGAGACAGCAAAGTTGCTTTGTACTTTTGGGGATGGAAATCTTCTGTACACCGTATTCCTTCAACACACCTCTCTATATGTTTGCTTTAGAATTAGGATATTAAATTAGAACTCTGTCCCCCCTCTCCCTTTGGATATTTGGATTAGATCAAGTTTAAAGGAAGGGGATTGAGTTTACGTGGAATTGCGGTTATTCTGTGGTTTATAATTTAATATTCATAGGAGTTAAAAGTAATGATGGGGAAGGAATTATATTCATGGATCATGCTGGGTTGTTTTTGTTCCGTTTTACTTTAAAGAAGCTGTCAGTATATAGGACGGATTTATCAGAATATTTGGAGAAATAAAGAGATAATATGCATTATATTGAAGTATTGCGAGTAAATTATGGTACATTTAATTACATAAACATAATGCTAAAAACAAAACGTAAGATACAGCTATGATACATTAGTATAATTTAGATTTTTTTACATTTTTTTCTTAGTAATTAATATTTTCATATCATTAGTATAATATTTCACGAAAAGTATTTAAAATCATATTGAGAGAATCATAAATATATTGACAAACTGTTATTCATTATTTACTGCATTTTGTAACTGATATGTTGATCTTGATACTGAAGATATTGTTTTGCAGAACATGGACTCCTGTTCAATTTTTTGGCATTAGTGAAACAATGGTGTCTGTGGAATCTCTGAAACAGTTTAAAAAGTGTATTAGTGTCGAAAAATGCACAACTTCAGAAACTGATGAAGCAGGAATTATTTCCTATAGCATCAAATGAACTATAAACTATTATGACTGATAATTTTTATGTAATTTTATATCATCTTGATATAAAAGTGTAGGATCTTCGCTAAAATATAGACAAATATTTTGTTTTATTTGTGGATTTATCAATCGTATAATACCAGAAAACTTGAACAATGAATCCACGTTTCTCAAAAGTAGAATGAACTGCTGTACTTTACAACTGATCCAGCAGCAGAGGAAAACAGATCACTTTTATAAACATGTAATTCTGCTTAGCTTTTTAGTAATCCACAATCAATTAAAAAAAACTGTACATTAAAAGCTTCTATTTTGTAGAGCTGTCAGAAATTCTCTCCAAAACGCATCATTCCATCTGTTAATTCATTTATTCCTAGGCGGCGAACCGTCATTAGCAAACTGACAATGTGAATAATGAATAACACGTTTTTCTCTCACTGTCATACTACATTTGCTTTCATTACGAAAATACTCCAAGTTGCTGGGTATAAACTAATGTGCTGCATATTGCAGACTGTCTCTAAAACGTTTTTTGGATGTCGTCCAAGCTAAACCAAAAAATCTTGTTTCGCTTGTTCTAGAAAATGTGTACGGAAGTATTAGAATACCGGTAGTTCAATAATTTATGACGAAATTGAAACATTAAATCTTGATTTTTTGAAAGTGGAACGTCGTGGTTAGCAAACATGGATGTTTGCATTTTTTATTGGAAGGAAATAATAATTTATTCTGGAAAGTGCTGTAATTGATTCTTTACTTTGTAGTAGTTTATTGAGAGCTGCTGTGACTTTGATAAATTTCACTAGTGGAAATTAATTTCTAATACTCTGCTATTCTGAAAACACATGTATGAAGATAGTATAAAGTATAAAATATTGATATAATAAGAACCAATATTTATGCTTCAGAAAATCGAAAAAAGTTTTCTGATGTTTTCTTACAAGGTATCACAGTTTAAGAAATGTAGTAAAACAAACTGAGGAGTGAACTATTCTGACAAAACACAGAAATAACTTATTCAAAAAAGTAAAGAAGATTTTATTTCATCACCCTATAGAAATAACAAACACCTCAATCCTACTATTTTCATCACTCGCCGTTTATTTGCAATTACGAAATGAAAGAGTAACATCTCTTGAATTTCTCCTTTATTTAATTAACTTCACACGCAGTACTTATTTGAAGGGCAACTTTACTATCCGGAAATAACATTTTGTTTTATTTCTTTCGTAACATCAAGTGACGTAAACGCAATTAAATGAAGACATCAAAAAATAAGAGCTGAAATTTCGACACTTGCGTTTTGCGGCCAGAGAGAAATGACGGAAATGTCAAGAAAGACTGAGGACTCGAGGATATGTCAGATCTTTAAAAGAAGGGCTCGTGTAATATAAAAGGGTCTTTTCTTAGAGATAGGAAAATTCAATATTTTTGAAGAAGGGTGAAAAGTACGTTTATCGTCATTTAGGGAGAGTTAAAAATAAATGGATCGGAGAAGAAAGATTTAATGATTGTTCTCTTAATCAAAGGGGTGTTTTATTATTTTCATAAATGTGAACAATTTTACGAAGTACTATGCCCCGAAACTGAAATTTCTGGTATGTACATTTTCAAAGTCTTAAATAACAAAAATTGTTAATATGAACGTAAATAAACATTTCCCTTCAACTGTATTAAAAAATGTTCTTGTTCTTGGGAAATAGTTATTTCTATATATAGAATACTGTGTGAAAGCCAAGATATTTCTATTGTTTTGGGAAATGTAAAAATGGGCAATTTTATCGAGTCTTTTTAAATTAGAAACTCTTATTTTTCCATACATTTCATTAGAACACTATATTTAAAGTATCCCTTGAATTTTATCACTAAAGCATTTTGACGGTCCAAATCATTTTGTCTTTATATAGAAGATTTCCAGTCGAATTCCTTACAGAAAAGGAACTTTGATCTTCTCAATTTTTCTTCTTGGACTTTCTGAAATGTTCCCCAGAGTCTGCTATAAATTCTTGGATTCTGTATGTTAAGGTAGACCTTCACGGTCGTCTACTGCCTAAAGCACCTTTTCCCTGCCACGATTTGACAAGTCGTAAAATACGATCCCACGTTGTACTTGCTTACATGAAATCGATTTTCCAGTTTCATTTTGCCCTTGAACTTTATTGCACATGTGTAACCTTGCATTTGCACTTGTTTGCAATGTTGGGAGAATCAAAATAAAAAGGGGGGAGACAGGAAGTTTTCGGATTTAGAAAACTTTTATTGCATCTGAGAGAAATTGAAGTCTTAAATTATATTGATCTACGAAGAACATTTCGGTATTTTTTATCGATATGGTTCCCTGTCATTGTACTCGTTTCGGGGAATTTTCAGAGAGAGGATTCAAATGTTTCTCGGAATTTCCAGTTACTTTTTCCAGGAATTACTAAGAATTGGAACGATCCATATTCCGATGTATAGATATAGTTTTAATAGTACAGTATGGAGTGTGCTCATCAGTTTATTAAAACAGTAACTGCTTCAGAAACTGAAAATGGCCGCTTTCCAACTGTAATAATATTCCGAAATTGCAATACATAATTCATAAGTGTAGGAAATTTGAAAGAATCAACGACATATTGCTTGATTTCATAATGTCCGGCTAACCATTATTTATTTCACTCTGAATTAATAGCCAAATGTTCTTTGATACGCAAGTTGATAGCTCAGTGGATTTAAATTAAATTTTAATAAATTATTTATCCATAAAGTTATAACTCAAAAGGATTTAAATTTTTAATAATTTTAAGATTATTGTTTTCTTTCTGAAGTTACATAAAATATTTTAATTCATTTCTAAAGAAACTCGAAAATCTCATCTTTAAATTTGAAAACTAATCCTGTTCTCACAGACTCAAATTACAGTATTTGGCGTTAACTCAAACACACAGTAAAACAACCACTTGTTCTATGTTACCCCATTTACTGAAGGTGAAATATTTGTAAAATTCGCCATTGGCACACGTTTTTTCATTGTAAATGAAGCCACTACAAAAGGCCAGTAAGCGAGTGTGTTGAACGGTCACAGGTTATATTTGGATTTCTCAATTTTCTTGGCCAATGTCTTGGTATTTGATGGAAAGTAGCCAATGTGTGTAAAAAGAATATCGGGGCAAATGTATATACAAGTTATCTGAACACTATTCGAATAAGTTAACTGTATATACGGATGTTTGTGTAGAGTAATAGGGATCTCTATAAACAACATTCCTGTCTTCAAATCAGGAAATTGAAGTATGAATAATTGTATGAGAAATTGTGTTAATGGAACTATTAATAATTTGTTGGTGAATTTTTATTTTTTGTGCAGGGAAGTTCTCTGAAACATGTATTTTAACTTTTTGCTGTATGCTTGTATTTTTTTGTTCTTTTATACCTTTTAAAATTATAATAATGTCAATTTACGTAGAAAAAGTCTAATAAAATGCTTTTATTTATTAAGTGTAGATTACTTTTGTTTATGTTTCTGCAAATTGAAGGGAATTATTTTTAACCTGCATCATATAATATATTACTCGTATATTGTGTTAAATATTCATTGTGTATTATAGCAAACAATTCTCCACAGTTAATAATTGAATTAATGAACATCTTACAACTTAATATTACCAGAAAGCAATATCAAATACAACTATAATATATTACACCATAAATATTTGATTTCAGAGTGTAATACAAGACAATCAATATTATTTTCGTTATTCTATTGTATAATATGTTGTTGTAAAAAGCTATGATGAAAATTTATTATTTCGTAAGCTTGCGAGCGACACGTTTGTGGTAATTTATTATGATACAGTATTATACTGACAAGGTTATTGCTAAATAAAAATATGATCTAAGTTTAGAACGAAAGGCTCATCCACAAAAAATTGCATTTGGCAGCACAATGCTGTGAACATTGATGTGTAACAAAAGTGAAATATTCAATAGGGTCCAAAAGTTATTATTAGCTATTGTTTCAAGTCATTGATGTCAATATCAGTTCAGAAAAACTATTGCCTTGTTGTGTAAATAAATGTTTGACTACAAACTCTAGATTATAGTTTAATCTTAACAGAATGTACTTGATTGCTCAATACGAAAGCATAACATTAGCATAACCTAGTCGTAAGAGTGACTAAACACTACCATTTACTTGCAAATTAACTGGATATACAAAACTAGGTTCAATGCGTCGTTTAACAGATAAAATAACGCACGATGCAATGATGCATGCTTTAATTAGTACCTAATCAAACCGCTGGAGGCGGGCTCTTCTCTTTCCTAGACTTAATCTCTTCCTCCTCCCCTCTACAGGGACTTTCCATCATCACTAACCGACTTTTCTTTCCCGAATTTGGACGAGTCGCTGATTGGCGGTGGTCTTAGCAGTTCGTCCAGAGAAGAATCACATCGTTCAGAATCAAAAACGTTCGTCGATGGTCAACAACAGGAGAACCAGAGTTCATCCAGCTTCCAAAAGAGGTGGAGGGAATATTATAGTCCCCCTATTTTATTTTTATTATTCCCCTCTTTTGATGTTTGGAATATTTCCAATATTTCTCTGTCCCTTTTTCCTCCTTTTGTATATGGTTTTTCGTTCGTTTATTCTATCCCCCTTTTATATTCCCCCTTGCGATTTTGTTAATCCTACTCTATACTTCTGAATTGGTCAAAAGACTGTAAATAGTACAGCTGTAATATCAATACGGATGAATAATGATAGTCAAATATTTTGTTTTATTCTATCACAAAAAGTAGCTAGTACTTGTTTGTGGTAATGCCGTAAAGTTATAGGATATATTAATGAATAAAGAAACAGTCGAGTCTAACCTCATCAAATGTTGTAAAATGTTACTAATTCAGGGGGATAACTAGCAATTTAGGAAAATAATTAGCAGTTCAGGCACTATTGGTAGATATTTTTCTTTAAGAAAACAGAATGCTGAAAGTAGTTTTTCCTTAAACTCTTGATTGTCTAAGATCCAACATTCATAAGTAAACGGTTTCTTAAATACTCGATTTCATGTCCCGTAATAAATATCAATATAACAAAATTTCTAAAATAAAGTAAACCAAAATGAAAAAAAAAAAGTTATCATGGTGGAGGCTCAGTCATACTCCTCACTCAAATCATATCAGTAACATTTTCATTTAATTCATTTTCGGTCAGAATAATCTATATCTTCTCAGCCGTGCTGTCATGTTTCATAAGAACCAACACAGAAGTTAGTATAGGGTGAGCAAAGTAGCCCCTCAACACACCCCATCCTCGATATCGATTTTGTATCACTTGCTTGTTCGATACTATACACCAAAGTAAGAGATAGATATCTTTAATAATGCAAATTAAACTCTAATGAGTCTCCATTTCAAGCTTGATGAGTATTGGATTTTCTAAAATGAAGCCCAGAGGTAAATTTTTTTTTTCCGACTGAAATTCCTGGGAGAGTAATTTATTTTTTTGCTCAAAAAGGGATTAAATGAAGATTAAGTTGGAAAAAGTTTCTTTTAAAAGTGACAGACAATACTTTTCACTTCTTAAAAGTAAAATAAGATTTGGTGTAGATTATTAAAGAAGACCTCTTCCGATAGGGTAATTTAAACTTGTGACATGAGCTGTCAAAGTTTGTTTCAAAAGAGCATTTATTTTGTTCATTTTCTTTCTTTTTTTAAATATCTTCATATTATACATATATTTTGCATATTGCATGATGCATGGTTTTTGAATTGCTCGGACATTTGGTGTAATTAACTTGTTTAATAATTTAACTCTAATTTAATACAATAATTTATATTTTGTTTTAGTTTAAAATATTGATCTGAAGAATATAACTTTCATTGAGAAAAAAAACATTAAAAGTATCTTATAAACTGCATATCTTAGAGTTTGAAAGATATATTTAATTTTGGCACAAAATGTACTCTATAATCTTTCTTCTTGAAAAGTCTTATTAACAAAAGTAATACGCAATGTTAATCTGATACTGGAGAGGAACAAACTAAAATACAACGTTAAAATGTCAACAATAGTAGGCCTTCCTGAATTCCAAAGATTTTGTTATGACAAAAGTGGACTAATATGTTTATACTTATCAAATAAAACAACAAAGCTGTAAATTTGCACTTGCATTTGAAAGACTTAAAATATTTGCCAAAAAATTGTTCATTATAGCATTCACTAATTTTTCACACGAATTACTTAACGAACAAAACTAATTGTAACTGTCAAATCCCCCTCCGTTTTCTGACCAATTAAATGCCCTAGCCAAAAGCACAGCACACACCTCTCAGAGTCAAATGTTCCCAAATTATAACTAACTTTCCCCCCATTTTTCTGTCAGCTCTTCAACTTCTTCGAGCACAACGGCATCTGCAAATGACAGCAATCTTCGTCCAGAATCTCGTAATAATACTTGGTTGGAAAGCCTCAACAGTCCTCTTATCCAAGACGAAGGTGACACCAAGGCCCTCAAACTCAGATTTGATGTCTCACAGTACGCCCCTGAAGAAATTGTTGTCAAGACAGTCGACAATAAGTTGTTGGTAAGTAAACAGTGTGTCAGAGACAGAGTTTTTTTTTTTTTCGGAAAGAGTCGATTAAGAGTTTTTTTTGGCTTCGAGGAATTCAGTTTTTTCAAAGTATTAGTGATGGTGTGTAATTTTCTGGTTTTCTAGTTATAAATTTCCAAAGTAGTTAGTTAATATTTATGATTGAGATAAAATAGATTCGCTGTCACAAAGCTATCTATAAATTATATTATTGTTTTTGAAGGTGTTCCCACGGTCCGATTTTGGTAGACTTTTTACCATTGGATTCTACAAAGAATTTTCTATAAGAATCCACTGATAGAAGTTGTATTACAATTACTTCTAGGTTCCTCTACGATTTGACTAATCTATCAGGATTAGATTGGTAAATTTATCTCGAGAAGATCGTCCAAATACTTTTATTTTTGTTGTGGATTTGTTAATTATACACGCAGAAACTTGATCATGAATGAATTCAGTAGTCTCAGAAGAAATAAGAACAGAAGAAGTCCAGAACTTTAAACTGTTTTTCGCATTAATTAAGTACATTTAGTGATTGCTTGAACAAATTAAATGTCACTATGAACTATAAATTTGTTAACTTAATTCAGTATTCTGAAGAGTTAGAGCTTTCATAACACTCAAGCAAATTCCCCAATGGAAAACCCCAATACTAAATCTGTCATCTCATAACCAAAATTCCATGGAAATTCCCATGATTCATTGTCGTTTTACCACGACACATAGATGAACGCAAAGACAAACTAATAGTTCTCAAATGAATAAATCACGTTTCTACTGAATGAGTTCCGAACAACAAAACACCGAATGATAAAAACATCCTCTGCTTCCCTAGATCGATTTTTCTTAGCGCTCAGACAGACGTCGCCAAAAGTATTTTTTCCACTAGCAGCCTCAGAATGAAACAAAGACGAGATAGAAATCCACTTTCGCATATAAAACAATATATCACCACCCTCAACGCAGCTTGTTTTGGATTCAATTACGTTCCTTGTTTCCAACACTGTCACTTCTTCAATTTGTGTCGTTCTATTCGAATTTTCTCACTCTTGGAAATGCGTATAATTAATTCGTATGTAGTGAGCTCTGTTAAAGAAGATGGTTCTTTTGAGTAAACAATGGTGTTGGTAATAAAAAAGGTGTTAAGTCAAGTGCAGTAATATAAAGATTCAAGTGTTTTGGAGTTTTTGATGATTTACTGAACTGCAACTTGAAAAATAGTACTGATTCTGAAGTTCTGTTGATTTATTTTTTCTAAGAATTCTCATCTACTGATCTGCTATTGTAGTTTAATAAAATACATCGTTTTTTACTAATTTGATGTTTTGCTAATTGATGAAACAGTGAAAGATTTTCCGCCATTTAATATAAACATCTTTTCTAAAATCTCATTTTTCTATTACGGGTCAGTGTCATTCTGAATTTCACTTCATTTATCAAGAATCTTGAGAATGAAATATATTAGGAATCAGATCTTTTAAGGGGTCCATGTGTTTCATAAACTTGCTAGTAAAATATCCGGATTGACCTATACTTTATTTTGTTGTTAATCAAATTATTGAGGTTCTATTTAAGGTAGTCTTGGCTCAATGAAGAAAACATTTCTAAAAAATTGAAAGTGTACTCAAATTTGCACCCTTTCAGATTTTAAAAAGTTACACGCTTATGGTAAAGAGAATAACGAATGTTAAAATTTTGGTAAATTGTAATTGCCTATTAAAAACAATCATTTTCTCTCCACTGTATTATCTTAGTATCAAAAATTGTTAATTTATCAGTAAAATAAAATCAAATACTCCATCACAAACAAAATGACATTACAAACACAGATCGCCTTTTGTAAACAGTTTCAAAACTGCCCCATAATTTGTAATTAAAACTCATCAAAGTGCATTACAGAATTAGACGTATTGTATCCCACAAATCCATCTGTAAAGGGTAAACATAATTCCCAGTGTTAAAGTTCTTCATGTCTGAATCGATTTATGAGTTGACTGAAGGGGGTACAATGGATGAAATCTCTTAGATGAAAAAATGACGTCACATGTGATATTGTGAGGGTGATCACTTCAGAAGGGGAAAGATATTGATTTATAACTGCATTGTTGCAACATGACAAAAATATTTATACTAACTTTTCCGGGTATTCAGCAGTTTTGACGCAGTTAAGTTTATAGGATGGTTTGTCACCCTTTGTTTGTGGGTAAGCAGTTTTTTGGAATGTTTTTCAGAAGATATCAATTCATTCGATTCTCAGGAGATACTCTGCCTGATTAGCTTATTTTTTTTCAACAGAACATCTTCTTTAATTTGTGGATAGTTAAGTTATAACGAGAAACAACCAAATTGACTTAATTGAGAGATCAACCAAAAATTTACAGATTTTGAAAATAATGAAACATTGATTTTAATGTTAAAGAAACACTGTACTTAAAACTTTGGAAATCGGGTCTTGTTTGCGGAGTATTAATGTCCGATTTAAAATGCTTTTGACAAAAAGCGCTTTAATTTTCTTCACAAAAAATGTATTTTTCTCGATACCTTATACTTCTCAGAAATACATTCAAATCTAAAAGTAATCCTCAAATCATGCAAATCTCAGTTTCTCTATATTCTAGGAATCACTTCAATTAAGTTCTGTTTATTCGTTTTCCAATCGATTCTAAATATAGCATTTCCTTATTCTTCTCAAAACATTGAACTTCCTTCTTCGTTTTCTGTGGGTTGAAGAATTTGTTCTTGCCTTACATTTCTTACTACACAGAATAATATGTTTAATTGCCAACTTTTCACTCACGTATTGTCCTAATTTTAATGCCAAATATTTTAGTTATCTCGCTACAAAATTGAATACAAAAGTTTAACCTGAAGTACTGTTAATTCACACAACAATTGTTTTATTTGCAATATTATTGAGACAGCTCGGTAATGAGATAGATTGATTAAAACTCAATATTATTTGATTGTTAATATTAGATGAAAATTTAAATCCAAATTTGAAAAAGTCCTTTTATAAATTTTACAAATTTTATATTCCATTGCAAATAGCTGATATACAGTACTTTCGAGCATTTTGCTTTTTTAATTGAGATTTTGACAATAATGTTCTCATTAAAACAACATTATTGTCGAAACAGGAAAAGAAAAATCTTGAAAACTTTCAAACTCTCAAACAACTTTGTTGAAAAGCGAATGTCTCCATCATTTAATATTCGAAGTGGAACATATTTTATTACTTCTCCTCCATTTAACGGGTTTGGGGAGCTGAGAAAAATATCGAAGTTGCGAGTTTGGAAGAAACCCTGATGGTAGATAACTCCAC
>JAQIWE010001377.1:0-16087 GCA_034698565.1 Campodea plusiochaeta
CTGATGAAGACAGTAAACATGACATTTCCCCGTTAAACTTCAGATAGACCCACCGTGTGTTCAGTAAACTATGCTATGTTAACCCCAGGAGATTGTTTTTTTAATACTATGCTGCAGTTTACTGATTGTTCATATTCAACTTCAAATTTGCAAAACAACGACGAGCGATAAAAGCATAAAACGACGCAAAATCCAATACATCCAAGCACCCCTCGCTCTTTTCCATTTAAAAACCTTTATTATAAAATATTTTAAAAATATACTGGTCATATCTCTGTAGAAATATTTCATCTTATCATGTTGATACTACTGGTCTTTCCTGTTGGTGCATTTTAGTATTGTCCTGCTCTGCCACCACATCCAAAGTGAGTCTGAAGAGACAAGGAGGAGAGTATTGATCCGAATCAGAGGGTGGGAGGGAGGGGAGAGGGTGAAAGTGGTGAGCACGTTCAAATGGTAAATAACGGAGTGATAGTATTTAAATGAGTTTGGATAAGGTAATGATAGGATGAGGTGTGTATTGTTACTAAGTGATTATTTGCTACAACCAACAGATGGGCAACAGGGCAAAGTCATCATGCTATAATGATCATGGAAGTTGCAGCTTGTATAATATAATATAATAATATGGACTTCATTTCACAAGGGAAAAGGTGACAATTGAACCTGTCTTATACCTGTTTACTACAATGGTAATACTGATATTCAGTCCTACAAATAAAAATACAAAGTAGAAACGAAATATGATAAAAAGAATAATAAAAAAACACTAAAAAGCTACAAATACAAAATATGTGTTAATAATAGTAAATGTTTTGTTTTAAGTTAAGAATTAAGAGATTGAGAATACAAAACATGTACAGCTAAGAAAAAATCTAAAGAAAGAAAGATGCACAAAAAGTGACGCTTTAGAAAGGATTGTTTAGAGAGGAAGGTCTTCTATGTTACATAACTTTATGGGGTCCATAGTTGCGAACTGCAATGAATGTTCATTTTAAAAGTCCATAAATAATATTATATTATTACAAGGAAATATAATTTTATTTATAACCAGCTTTAAGATTTATGGAACTACTACATATATCTTAAAGTTGGTCTACTATATATGCCTAGTAATATAATTATGACAATAATTTTTTGTGTATCAAGGCAGAAAAAAAAATCAAAAATATTATGGTTGAAACAAGCGAATTAATTGTGTCTAAAATGGAATTCTGTGGAAAAGTTTCCTCCATTAATAAGGGTTAGGCCTAATTAATTGGAAAAAATTGGAAAAAAGATCATGTACGCCCAATAATATTACAGTATCATCTGTATCAATCATTATTATATAAGATACAAATTTGCCAGTTTTCTTCTGCCTAAAATGAAAAATAATGCTCCATCTCTAATTATGAGTTATTATAATAATAATATCAGGAAATATTTTGAAAGAGATCAACATTTTTGTATAACTAGCTACTTTTATATGTTTAAACCTAACCACCTATATTCTCAATGCCTAGGTTTTTATGTATAAAATTTTACATTACCGGCATAGACCCTAATAATAGTTAGGTTTCACGCCTATTATTTTAAAAATAAAAATTATCTTAGATCTATGCAAATTAATATAAAACTTTTAATTAAGAAAATAAGGACAATGCAAAAGTAAAACGAACATATTTGAACTTTGAAGTACCCGGTATAGCTGTTTTATGTTACAACTATCAGACATGAAATTGACATTATCATTCCTGCTTACAAGTAAATTCACACACGGAACCTAATTAATAAAGTAGAAATGTTTCTGTAAGTTTTAATTATATTTTAGTACTGGTATATGATGGGAAGTCAAAAAATAGGTTTACCTTTTTAATTACGGTACAACCGCACATGATTGTTTTGTAAATATACCCGACCAGTTCTGCTATCTTATTTTGCAACAGCTGATCTTTATTTCGCTGAGAGCGACATATCCCACACAAGGCAGCTAGAGATTTAATTCTTTTTTAAAATGAAAACTTACCAATTAGCTAAATTGTACCATACCAAATATGAGTTTATTATGTTACGTATTTTTTCCAGAAACTGTCATTCAGCTCATTCTATAAACTATCTTGAGCACTTTAGTCTAAGATTGCATAACTTCAAGGATAGGAAGTTGACAAACTTTTAAATAGGGAACTACGCAACTACCTGTCTAATATAAATAGGTTTATTGATATTTCTATAGCTGTATTATAAATTCAAAACTTAAAGTTTGTGAGGACAGTTCGAAAATGACAGTAGTATCTACGTAAACCTAGATAAAGGTTTTAAATAATAATCTTTTTTAAAACAGGAAGCAGGAAATTTTTCAGTAGTGCTGAAGCCAATATTAAACTCAGTTCTTCAGACTATAAATATCGAAATATCATTGCTAAGCTATTATGTCATCTTTTTATAAATGCTGTCATTGGACATGGGCTTCAGAAAGAATAGTTACTAAGAAAATACCATTCAAGCCTTTTTACAGATTTCAGAAAGATTATCCATATCTCATCTGAAATTTTTAGGTATTCTTGTCTTAAAATTATTTGGTTATTTTTGGTTCAGGAAACTAGTTCAGCAACTAATAGAATTTTTAAAATTGATGATCAGATGATTCAATGCAGCGGTGAATACATCGATAATTATCAACTTTAATGACCTTTTTCTTTAAATTGGTTTCTTCATTTTCATCGCTAGGTCACACAATTTTTAAATAAATATAATAAATTATATGTCTGGGTTGATGGTCTCACGAAACTGTACTCAATAAAAAATGAAATTATAAACTGTTCCTATATATGCAAACAGTACTTAGCCTACTTTATTTGTTATAATGCAGTTGAGAGTTGACACAGCAGCCTCCAATATTTTTTTTTATTTTGCTATTGCCCATGTCAGTGAGGGGGATAGGGGGAGGCGTGATTGAGAAGAGAGGATGGGCAGAGACACATAGTGATGCTGTGGAATTTTAATACTGAATATGAATGCGCTAATGTTGTCTTAAATAAGTTGCTGGGTAAAGATTCAACTTCCAGGGTGAAAACAAAGTCTGCAGCTGGCGGAACAAATTCGAGGCAATGGCTGAAGAATCAAAACAAAAGTTGTAGGGATGAGGAAAAGATGAGGGGTTTATTCTTATCACAGGCAGTGTAACTCGGCGATATTATATTATTTTATGAAATTTTAATATGGTTTGCATTGTACTTTTGTTCATTTATTTATAACATTTAAATAAATATCCAGAAGAGGCCTACGCGCTACACCTATAAAAATAATTATTATAGCCTTTAGTCTATAACACATAATTTTTGTTTGTAAAATCCGATAATCTCTCTCAGATTATGGTTTTTGTTTTCAAAATTATTGACAAAAAATAGTAGTATTGTTAATGCTGTATTGCTGAGTGAAACTATCGTTTTTATAGAGAATAATTAGGCTACATAAAAGTTGTAGGTCTCTGACTCTGAGGCCTTTTATACAGAATTAATAATTTTATATAATTATATTTAATTAATATGATCGAAGTCCACCATTTATAAAAATGTGTTCGTTTTCAAACTTGCTGGATAATATCTGTTTGGTTGTAATCACTGAGTAGACTGCAGACCTAAGTCTACAGTACCGTATAATTTTTTTGGAAAAATATTAATTTAAAATTATAATTTTATGAAAGATTAATTAAAAAACTAATTATAATTATTTCACTTTACTTTGAAACATACGCCTAAATAAATTTCTCTAGACCTACGGGTTTTTATAATAATTTTACTTTAACTTTAATATGTGATGATGATTGACGGGAGCATGGGACTCCGCCAGGCATATCCAGGAGGGGATAACCATAATCCACGAAAACCACCTTAACCACGAATCATGTATATATTATCTTTCTGAAAAGTGTTAAAAAAAATTATAAAATTCCAGGTGAAATTATAGAAGTTGGACGGAATTGTTTTGAAATGAAGTTGATCTGACCTTTCGATACGTCCTTGAATGTGAAGTGATTACGATAATTAAGATTTCGTATTGACTAGAAGGAATTATATTCTAAGAATATAATTATCGTATTCTTGGATTTAAATAAACCAGAAAAATAATGTACAGTATTAGCTTATAAAATGTGATGCTTAAAAATAGCTGCATGTTAAATTATAAAGATAAAAACTACAGTACTCTACAGTTATTGGGATCTTCCTCGTAAGATAAAATGATGATTTCCACTGGATTTGAATTTCACTTAAACCTGTATGTTATTTTCCACCGGGAAACCATATATTTCAGCACACTTATCCCATTTTACTTTCTTTGTTCTCTATTGTACTCGCTTTCCAAAGAGACCGATAAACTGTGTTGGAAAAGATGTCTTCCCGCAGGAGACAAAAATACCCCTTTAAGAGTTTCTCCCTTTCTCCGTCTTCTTGCAAAGCAAAGTAAGTCTAGTCATCCCAAGTTTTAAGTTTAATCGTATAATTAAATAAGATGGCGATACTCTAATAAGATTTTGATAAGAAAAAAAAAAAACAGTCTATAGGTGAGCTCTATGTAAGCCTATCTTTTATCGAAGTTTTCTGTACGGTATTTCTTTTAAACAAATTCTTGTAATAATTATACTTGTAAATGTATATAAATATATTGTTATTTTAAATAACAACAGTTTTTAGGAAATAATCTTTACAACATGATTATGATAAAATAAGAAACGCCGAGAGTAGTTTACAAGAAACTCATAATTATTTTATGTTTTGTAAATTGTCTATGTTATTGTAAACATAGACATTATTTAGGTGTTATGTGTAGCTGGCGGTGAGGTACATGTAATATTATTTTCCCCGTTGATTCACTGTTTTCTTCTAACTTAGGAGATCTATTCAAAGAGTCTAGTCTATGATAATAAATTTGGATTAATTACCTTTTTTTTAAATCTGATGAGCATTGTAGAACTGACAATGTTCATTTTGATTTACCTAAGTGTCTCAATGACCGCGGTCACATGCCTGTCCATTCCTTACCATCTGGTCAAGACAGTCCCCAGTTTGTGGATATCGATGGGTACTAAACCACCCAACTGTTGCCCCTAAATTCCTCTAATATTCAGTGTAGTACAATTTCCATTTGATATTTACATTAATTATGTGAGACTTGCCAATCTTTGACTTTCTTAACAATTTAATAGTCACAATTTTATCCTATCAATTTACAACGTCCCTCTCCAACTGCCAACTCGGATACCGCCATCTCCACTTGAGTTTCTCACTTTCCTCCACATTCCCTTTTCATCCCTGTTTAATTTCCAATTCCCCTGGTGTTCATCTACTTAATCACAATGTGGTCCCACGCAAGCAAGTTGTCCTTTCGAAGGTACACTACGGAAGCCACAGAGATCCTTACTTCTTCCGTTTCCAAACAAACTTCACCACACAGCTTGCTTGCCTTTGGGCCGTGGATAGTAAGGAGTATATACTTTCTCAATCTCAGGTTGCTTGCTTGCTGTTCAATACTTGCCCCCCCCCCCCATCCGCAAGAAAGTGGAGAAGAAAAGTCAAGAAGTTGCTGTGGAGGTTTCAATGAGAGGTGAAGGTGTTATTGGTTTGGGGTATGAGGTTCAGGGGCGAAAGCATCACAAGGGGTTCACCAAAAATAGAGCCAGATTCAAAATAGAGTTTGCGACTAAAATCAATTTTATAGTGGTGTTCATTGTTTTTTTTTTAAGAATCAATGGAAGGAAAAATTGGAATAAACTTGCCAGGTGTTGTAGGCATAACCTCGCACTGAAAGTCTGCTGGTTGTAATATTACTTTGTTAAATAACATCATCACTTCATCAGCTTGGTAAATTATAAAATAGGCTGTTATTTATAAAACATTATAACGTAAATAATTGACAGTTTTGAAACTGTAAATTGTACAAGTGTACATTCTGATGAAGATGATAATTTTAAGCAAACTAGTTTTGCTAATTTTCCAGCCTTTCATTATTATTTTCTGTGATAATTTATTACTGCATTGACAACTATATACAATCTTACTGTACGGGTAATTTAATATTCGAACCAGAATGCATCAATTTGAACATGGCAAAATAATATCATGCAATTTACAAATTTCCTTTTATTTTCTTGTCAATAATTTGAAACAGAAGGATAGATATAAATTATGGAATGTCAGACTGTGTGATTATTCTCTGTAATATTACACATCAAAAAGATTAGCACTATTTTTGAAAACATAAAACACATGAAACATCCGGATCATCCCAATAAATTATAAAACTTGGACCGATACCCTGACATTTTTGATATCATGACATTTTTGAGTGACAGTCTTAATTTACAAAAATGATATCAATCTTGTTGTAGTCCTCTATCGCCGAAATGTATTCTTATTCTGCTGTGGCCTCTTTGAACTTTCTGTTCCGTCTTGTAAAAGTTTATCACATAAAATTTGTTTCAGATAGAAAACAATTTGTTGTCGTTTTGACACTTCGAAAGGAAAGAGAAGAGAATGACAAATTCAATAAAGGACAGAAAGATAATGGTCTCGCCTATTTTCATCTAGGAATAAAAGGGGACATTTTATGGTTTCTTGTACTTAGAAAAAACAAGTATATTCTATATATATTTGAAGTAGGAAACTATGGTCAGGGTTGGCAAATAAAAGCCGGATTGGTTTAATCCGGGGTGGATTAAACCGGATTAATCCACTTGAAATTGTCCACTTTCTCTGCAAAGTGGTTAAATCAACAATAATTTTCACAATTTTGTGCCATTAATTCAGTAAATCAAGTTTTTTTTATCAAATATCTTTTTTTTCATAATTATCTAATATGAAACATAATATATTGCTCTTATTATGATGTTATCTTCCTAAAAATGTTATTTTGCAATTATGAGTATTTTTCACCATAAGCAGGCAAATTACATTTCTGAAATGCATTAAACTTTTGAAAAAGTTATTGACTAAATTGAAAAAGTCTGGAAAAAATTGATAAAACCGATAAGTCCGGCCGGAGAGGACTTTTTCAATATTATCCGGCTTTTTGCCAACCCTGCTTTAATCCTTAATTCTAAACCAAAACCAAATGCCTGTTCTTTTATCTCCCTTTTAAAACAGACTCCATGTTGTAACAAAGCTTATACTTGTCGTATCTGTCATGATGATGCAGAGGACCATCCATTAAATCGTAGAACTGTTAGACAAGTAATATGTGAATGGTGTAAGTGTCAACAGGCTGTTCAGAGACAATGTAGGAACTGTAAAATAATCTTCGGAAGGGTAAGTTCAATAGGAATTTGTTTATAACAAAAGAAAATATTGATGATTTTGTTAGCTCAGTTTCACTTTAAATGAAATTATTCTGATTCATACCATTCATTTTATTTGATACTTGTAATAGGTTTAGTAATAATACAAGTTTTCAATTTTTAGAACTAGACTAGACCTAGATATGGAAATTTTACTAGGAATCAATTTCTTAAACGGGTATTTTTTTCCTGCGGGAAGCCATCCTTTCCAACACAGCTTAGCGATCTCTTGGGAAAGCAAATACAATAGAGAACAAAGAAAGTAAAACAAGATCTGTGTGTTGGAAAAGATGGCTTCCCGTTGTAAAAAAATACAGGTTTAATTGACATGATTTTCAAATTTTGAGAAACTATTTTATAAAATTTGTGATGTAATGACTGGCTAGGAACTGGAAGTTTATCCACTGAGGTTAAGGGCAAGCAAAGAGTCAACACAGTTTGCTGTTTGTATAACATTATTTAATTCTGTCATGCACAAAAATAACATTTCAGCATCTCAAAGCACTTTTTTTAATCATCAGCTTGCGTAACTTACAAGTAGGCCTATTGATGAGTTTAGCATTTAAAGGAAAACATTACCATGCCTACATTTATTAAAATGTTTTCTTTGTAGGCCTAATTCATAAATTTATTTTGCAAAAAATTTGTTTAATGCTACTCGTATTAATAAATAGTGAAATTATTACAAAAGGCAGCCTATGATGCAGTGTCTTTGTAAAATGATAAAATTTAGCTAATTATTAAAAAATTAAATGTAAACTAAAATTGATATCTTCATTTACTCTCAAGTTGTAACTTATTAATTATTAAAGCGTATTTTATTCTTACTACAATAAGGTACGTTACTTAGGTATTTAGCCTTTTCTAAATATTTGAATATTATGTGGTACAATAAAACTGTAATTGCGCTGAAGTATTAAAGTGCATTCCATTTTTATTTGACCTTCAGAACAAGAGCTAAATAAATTGATGTTACTGTACAAATAGCATCAAAATTTGATATTTTATAACAGAGAGCATTTTGGAAAGGAAACTGGAATTTATTTCCTGTAGGCCTATGGAAAAAAAGAGAGATTTAATAAAACTGTCACATTTGGAATGCTAAATATTAAGAATTGAGGGGAAATCCCTGTTATTAGGCTATTATAAATAATTTTTTTATCTTTTAAAGGGGAATTTGTTGATTAGATAAGGCCTGCCATGGGGAATTTTTTAGTCTCCTGTATAATTTAGTATATTATTTACAAATGGAATGTCCTTTATGAGCATGTGTCAGTTCATTAATGTAATTTTAATTCTGACACTTTTGTTATGCAGTTATAAAACGTTAATAGCAATAAAATGATAATGGATTAATTGTAGTTAGGCAAAAATCACATAATTTCAGAAGACAAAACTCACTGCTTTTACTCATGCCAGTTTTTATAATAATGAGTCGTCTGCTTAGAGGAGAGGTACAGAATACAGAGTATAATCGATAATGTTCAAATAAAAACAACGCTCTGTATAAAATTTATGGTACTATTGCAACTAGTTTCGCTTCTATTACAATTAAGCATCTTCAGGCAGCTGCATAAAAAGGAAAGAAAAATATATAAAAGTAACATATCGGTGTTATAATAAATTAAAACTTACCAAGCAATAAAACACAATAAAAATTATAAAACAAATCTTGACACTTTCTGTTCATGTACTTAACTGGTAATAATATGGTATTACAGCATGCAGAAATTAAATGCGACAAAGCTATTTGAAGGCGTCTAATAAATTATCATCAACATTGAATTTTATAGTATTTACGTTTTCTAGTATATCATCACACTTATTCACAATCTGGTCATTGTTATTTAAAATAGTAAAATCGTTATTGTAAAATTGTTATTTGAAATCGAGATGCAAATTATTCTAACAGGATATAAAAGCGATACAATTTCCAGAAGGATTACTATTCATATTAATCCGGAAGGATTAATATAAAACCACTAGTGTTTTCATTATTGTATTTCAGGCCACGTAAATGTTCTTGAGCTGTAGTTTTTATGTTACGGCGAGAATGACCTATATATTTAAATCTGCACTCACATAAAATTTCATATAGGCTACACCAGACATGTCACATATCTAGAAAATCAATTTTACTTTTATTGTTGCACAAGATGGAAAAACTATATGAAACGTAATGGATTTTTTATTGTTGGAAAAACTATTGTTAAGTTTTAATTTATAGGCCTAACACTGATGTTACTTTTATATATGTTTTTCTTTATTTTTACGCAGCTGCCTGAAGATGCTTAATTGTAATAGAAGCGAAACTAGTTGAAATAGTACAATAAATTTTTATAAGTAGAGAAGGCGAATTATTTGAACATTATCTAGAGGTACAGAAAATATGTGGTTTTAACTCTTAACTGTTTGACCAGAACAGAAGGTATAATTTTGAAATTCTGAACCATATTATCAATATCATATTTTACAAACCTTGTAGCTTCACTAAACCAAATTGTTGAGGATCCAGCTAGAAAACATTCTGAGAGAATGCAAACCTTGTAGGCTATCTTCCTCTTAATGTACCGTACAAACCTCATATCTTCTGAGTCAGTAAAAGATAAAAATAATCTGAAATATGAGTAAAATTGGATTCCTTCTTGGAGATTTGTAAATTGTAGTTTTTGTGTGTTATCCATGAAGTTACAATGTTTGTAATCCCCATCAAGATACATCTTTGAGAGAAGAACATGAAAATGTGCATAAGTCAATTTCAGTAAAATGTGGAGATACGAGGTTTGTGAAATAGGCCATCGATATGCAGGCTAAGATATGAAACTGTTGAATAAGAATAATAATTTTATAAACACTAACAAAACCTTTCCCATTTTTGGTTATTTCAGTATTTCTGTCCTACGTGTCGTTTGTATGATGATTGTGATAAGAGTCAGTTTCATTGTGAGGAATGTGGAATTTGTAGAATTGGAGGAGAAAATAATTACTATCACTGTAGAACATGCAATACATGCCTTAATATTACACTGCTTGATAAACATCAGGTATGGATATAATTATTGGGTTATCTTATAATAGGTTGAGAATTTTGTGTGGTTTTAGACTATTGAAATGACTCAGTCACAGATTTATAAAGAAAACTGGTTATTTCAAGTTCACTTGAATTAAAATGCTCCACTTTGGACCTTAGGTAATATACTTGTTTCCTTTGATCCTAATCTTAAGTTTCTGAATTAAATATTGAAGAATATATGCATCAGGGCACGCATTAATCCTGCAGAAAATCCCCCTTTAAAATGAAAGCTAAGGTGGAAATCCCCCTTTGAGAGTTTGTTCCGTAATTTTGTAAGTGATAGTCACAACAGAACGATTTTCACAACGTTGGAAAGGTATTGAAAATGCGGTTAAAGCGAGTATAAAAAACTCTAATTCATATGTACTCATGAAATATATCGCAAAATTAAGGCAATTTTAGAATTTTCTTTAAATTTCAAAAACGTTTTTATAACATTATTTTGATTTATTCTGTATTGAAACTGAAATAAAAAGATTTATTATGATGTGAAGACCACATTATAGGTTATTGATAGTATATGTAAGCTATAGGCCTACTTTCTGGGAAGTTGTAACTTAACTCAATTTCAGTTTTATTAAAGCTTCGGATAATAATGATTTTTAAAAATTATTTTAGTACTTTCTTCACCATCAGGTAGAACTTCATGTAGATTAAGTAGGTTATTTCCTAAATATTTAATGTTCATTGATGAAATTTTTTGTTTTCCTTGGGTCGTTTCCCACATTTTTGCAAATTTGTAATTGTTAAAAATAGTTCTGTAAGCTTAATTTTGAGTGCTAAAGGAAATCCCCCTGCACTGAAAATCCTTAGCGCTATCCCTGGTATGCATTTTTTTTACCTGAATGTATTAGGTCTATACTGAAGTATTGTGTGTAAATTACTATTTATATTATGGATGGTTCTCTAACCCTATACAATCCACTACATTTTTCTATATTTTTAGCATGAATTAGTAAAAACTCACTTAACTGATTTTCTCCTGAACCAGAATGATACTGTAGAAACTTCACAAATTTCTTTCTACTTCAAATAGAATTCATTGTTTTGTAAATTTGCATACTTTAGCTACAGTAATAATGTTGTAGGCAAATAGAAGAAAGTCATGATTGATGATTCTAATAAAAAAAAATTCTAAACAAACATTGAGAGATCAAAAAATAATTGATCTAAAGTCTTTCACATGACAGAATTGTCTTACTTTTATTACAAAAAGAATTACCCAGATTTGTTAATGTTTAAAAATTATAAAAATTGAAACTCTTTCTTTGTTCATCATAAAATAACAATTACATCTCCAATTACAAACAATAACAATTCCCATTTCCCCCTCTTTCCAGTGTGTCGAGAACATGTCTCACAACCAATGTTCGATATGCTTGGATGAGCTCCACACTTCTCGTGAGCCTCTAGAACTCCCCCCCTGTGGTCACCTCATTCATAAGAAGTGTTACGAAAGTCTGAAGAAGGGAGATATAATCACCTGTCCCACTTGCAGGAGGTCAATCAAGCTTGTAGCTGTGCCATAGGATAAAGAGAGATTGTTATTTTGGAGGTTTAATAGGAAGTTTTTGTTTGTTGGTAGTTGAGTTTTTGTTAAGTGGAATAAATAATATGGTGTTTATAACAAGTTGTTTCTGAAAATATATGTAAGTTGTTCTTTTATAGTGTTAAGAATGTCGAAGACTGACTAATCTTACGTTAACAAGGACATTGCTACAGGGTGGTATGAGGTGGCAGCCGTCATCTCTTTGTCACCCCAAACTAAAATCACCAGCCAAAAGTATTCTTGAAACAAGTTCAAGCAGTTTCAGTAATTTCTTTCATGATAATCTAGTACATCATTTTGTAGCACCATTATCCTACATTGTTCTGAAATTCGATTACAATTTATCTACAAGTTTGAAATTCACTTGAATTTTATATTCGTATTTGCTATTTGGGTGCAAGTTGAGTGAATTACTGTAACTTTCATTTTGTCTTACAGGTATTAAACTAAATGTTATAGTATAACTTGTAGTACCCTTGATGCACAAACAAAGGAGTTATCATAAATATCTTTAGACAGGTGAAAGCAGTCAAACCGTATTTGTGGGTATTAAGGGTACTAAATCACCTGATTGTTTGATTGTAAATGTCTCTAGTATTCAGTAGGTGCAACATTTTTTAATTTATATTAGAATAGTGTAAGATTTACCAGTCTTTGACATTCTTACAAAGCTTAATTTAATGGTCCCTGATATTTTTAAGTGTGTTATGTGATATGCAGATTATATAGTATGGTAGGATTTTTTTTGACATTTTTCGAAGAAATGAGAATTATCGAACAAAGAGACTTATAGTTGGTACTTATTAGCCTATGCAAGGTTTCTTGGAAATTTTGTTTGTGAATTATAAACTGATCCTTTTTCATTTCGTTCCGAACAAATATTACTTTTTAATGCTTATATTTCTAAATCTCACAAAATAACTAGGTCTGTGCTAGTTTAATATCATAAAAATGTGAAACAAGTAGGCCTAGTCATGTAAGTTCATATAAGCTACGTGTTACGTTTGATAATTATGTTTTTTTATAATGTGGTAGGGTATTATATTTATAACTAATGGTAAAAGATAGACTACTTTTAAAGGCACATTATAGCAAAAAAAACTTATAGCTCACACTCTCCAGATATGTGACATCCTTCATCATGTTTTCTAATCGTATGTGTTTTTAGAAGGGGGGAGTATTAAAGTGCATATTTCTGGATAAATCATAAGCATGAATGCTCATGAGTCATGACGCTACTTGAGAATTTTAATTACTGTTTTAACTGCAGAACACTTGAATTAAATATTTTTACTGTGATAATGGAAAATTTATAATAGACCTAATAGACTTTGGTCCATATTCTATTTTGCTAAAATGTGCTATTAATGTAAGGGAAATAATAATTATGTAAGATATATAAATATGAGATTTTCATTTTTATGCACCAGCATACAATAAAAGTGAAAATCTCACAGGTGACAGCTAGAAGTAAAATTACTAACGCAGTTTGCAGGTCACTACTGATATATTGTATTTATATACTGACTTTAAAAAATTGATTATCGATATGGTATAAAATAAGCATATCGGTATGTAGATGTGCTATACATTATGGAAACTCAATTTGGATTATTATAATCGCTGCATTAATATGTATAATGTTATTACAAAAGCAAATCACCAACAATTGTAGTTTCATATCATGCTATTACTGTATTAATGCATATTATACTGAATCCAAAAGTCAGGTACATTGTAGTCTTGGTAGCCACATAATTAAATGAAGATGGTTCAATACCATAGACAAATTTTTAGAAAGTGACAATATAATTATTATACTTTTGCCTCTAGCTGTGAAGTTTGTTATTTTCTTACAATATGATGAATAGGTTAGGTTATATTTAATACATTGTTGCAAAATAACTAAAAATCCTTTATGCAATAAATTATAATGCTGGAAATCATTTCAACTTGCAAGTGAAATTTATTTCTCATGAATGATACTGTAAATAAAAAAACTTTTCAGTTGGTTGAAGATTAATACGGTTGTTCTTGGTAGTTACTTAAAACTTTGATTTTGCTCTCTTGAATAATTATAAGTTTCATTCTAGGTTTGAAATTGAAAGAAATTACATTTGATAAAATAATAACTTGTCATAATTAAAAGTAACTTAAACATTTACAATTTAATTATTTATATGTTTCTGTCACAGTTATGCTTATTTGAAAGGAAGAGTTTCTTTTCTAGAGCAAACCTTGAATTACTTTTCTAAGATCTTGGATTACGTGACATGTAATACTTTTTTATGAATGTGAAAACTGTACACTGTACTGCCTACATTACTGACAGCTTCCTATATGTGTTATAAAGTATTTGGACATTTTTAAGTGAAATATATTGCAACATTAAGAATGGTAAAAAAATTACTAAAGTAATTGATTTATTTAAGTTCATTGTGAGCACATGTTTCTGAAAGTTATGAAAATTGGCAATACTCTCTTAAAGTAATAGTGAGATGAACAATTATACCTTTATTTTTTCAGCGGGGGGCACTGTTTTCCTATACAAGTTTACTGTTTCATTTACTTTGTTCCCTATTGTACTTGGTATCTCATGGGACAGTTAAGCTGTATTGGAAAATGATGCGCCCTTCTGAAAAAAACAGGTCTTTAATAAGTGATTGTCCAAAGCTTGTGTGATTTATTCTTTAGTATAAATATCGACTGTAAGTGCTATAGCAAAATATAATTTATAGTTTTGAAATGCTAATTACTATGTAGAACCAGTTCTGTTGCGCAGTGCCATTTTGTCATATTTTGACTGCTCATTTTGTGTTAAAGTTGTAGTTCCTGTTTAGTTACCATAGCAGCCTACATAAACAACTTTGGATGTGTAATTTCTTTTTTAGTGTAAATTTGCAGCTGTATTTATATTGTTTATATGTTTGTTATAGACTGATATAAATACAAGTTATTACCAATTATATAAAAATTATGGTTTTATTTTATGACCCAGATCATTTGATAAAAGAAAAAATGTTTGATATAGGCCTATTGTATTGTAAAATAAATTGAAAGTTACAGTAACTAATATCTGGAACTGAAATAATGAATTTATCTTGAAATCTATTAGTTCAATAAATCACTTTTTAATTGTATCGGTTTTAAATTAAAAGCTTTTTTCAGTTCCAAAAGTTTAAGAATTTGAAGAAATCAATGCCATATCAATTTTTAATAACTCATAAAAAGTTGTTATCAAACACTATTTTTCCATCCAATCACATTTGCTTTTGTAAAAGCGTACTATGTTGTAGTACAGGGTTATTATACTACTATAGATCCAGACAAGTCTACTGAAAAGAAGGGAGAATAGTCAGAAAAATGATATTAGATATTGAAACAGCACTAAAATTATATTGCTGTTTGCAGATTAGGAAATGTTTGATATACTTGTCATTCCATTATATATCCATTCTCCTTTATTGCCATTATAGTTTGTGTCAAAGACGAGCGAACGGGAGTTTGTGTTGTCTTTTGTAGAAATACAACAAAAGAGAATGAAAATGGGTATATAATGGCAAGTACACACTCAAAATATTGCCGAATTGCAGATCACTTGTCAATAATAATAATTTCCTCTCTTACTTTCCTGTGTAATAGAACATTTGAGATGCGCCAGAGTACAATGTTTGGCATAAAGACCAGGAAAGAAAATTTGAATGAGAAAAGATTGCTAACTTCAACTCGTAAACGTTGCAGTGCTAACTTTACTTCTGCTACTGTGTGGGGGAAATCAAAAAATTGTGAATGAAGAAAACGGTAATATTTATAATTTAAAACGTTTATCTTGAATGGCAAACGGAGCTTTAAGTGAATTTAGAGATAGAATTAGGTATTTAAGAAACCTTGGCTCCGAATCAGGCTTAACGAAAGAAGAAATCGACGAAATATTTCGAAGTGCTCTTGAAGAAGTTGAAAATGAAGCACCGCAGCGCATTTATCGGTTTAGCATAGGGAAAATATTGAAATTAGCGTTCATAGCATTAATATGTATTATAAGTCTTTATTGTTTGCTAGTATGTCACAATCCTACCCAGAGGTTTGTGACGAGACATACACAAAGTTTAATTTATCCTGCAATGCAAACTGTGAGGACATTGTTTCTACCAGT
>JAQIWE010001378.1:0-16080 GCA_034698565.1 Campodea plusiochaeta
TGCGGTGACTATGCACTATGCATCCTGAAAATTTGGTCGAAATCGGATGAGCGGTTACAGAGATTAGGGGGGGGGGGGACGGACGGACGGACAGACATGACCGTGCTATAAGCCTTTTTTTCCTTCGGAAAACAAGGCTAATAATTCAAACGTACATGTATCGGTAAAAAAATTCTTCAAATATTCCGATCTTTCAAGTTATTATTTACTTGCAAAGTTGCAATAGTATTTTGTTTTAATAAACATTTGGGGCAATATACAGCATATAACTGTTATTTATGGTTGAAGTAAACTGATTTCTTAAAAAAAAAAAAAAAAAACTTTCGTCAGGTGTTAATAATAATTATATAAAATTGCAATTGTATTGTTTAGGTATATTGAACTTAAAACGTTGAAGAAGTTAAATATTGAGACTTCTCGTAATAGGAAAACTGCATTTTGTTTTAATATTTTGTTATATATTATAAACTTAATTTAAAATATTCACTTCCCGAAAAACAAAAGAGACGAAACACTACGCTATTGATCAGCTTTTCCAGATCCATATAACAAAATCCGTTGTGTAAGTTTCTATGTGCAAGTGAGCCTAAAAGCCCGTGGATATCATGTTATAAAGCTCCCCCCTATGTTTGTTTTAGCGGACTATCTGTCAAAAGTTACTTCCACATGAGAATAATAAAAGTGCAATGTTGCAGTCAGAAAATAACAATTACTCCACACGGGTAGGGTAAGGGATAAACTTCCGTAGAGGAGGGTCGGGATTTCTGTGAGTTATGGAATTAATATTTGTAGGCGTTGCAGTAATATATCATCATTAAAAAAATTGCTTTGATTTTCCTGTACATTTTATAATGAAGGTTTTGTTGGAAAAGCAGCATCTTTTGCATAATTTGTATTTTATAAATTTCACTGTTAAAGTAATATTTTATAGCCTACTTTATTTTGAATCTGTTCCAGATGATATTATTTTTAAATAAAGTCTTTCCCTTATACTTTTAGATGAATTATGATTATTATGAAGAGTTTATAAACGGTATTCGTATTATTATGGATTTTTGTAAAATATTCATGTGTCATTTGCAAAAATTTCAGATATTCAGATAATATTTCTTTCTTACAAACAGTTATTAAAGAAACATAACGGATATATATAAAGCTGAAGGCCTGTTTTATTAACTCATTTCAAATAAGGAATCGATTTGTATGCTAAAATTGGTCACAAATGACAATGACACCAGTGATTCTTCAACTGTGTAATTTTACTGTAACAAATTTGATCCGTGATTTTAATTTATTCACTATATTTTATTAATCTACTTTGTTCATTAAACTCCATGTTTCATTTGTTAATTAAAACAACAACAATAAAGTTGCATTACTTCCAGTTCGTCTCCACAAACCAACAATGAGTCAACAACCAGCTGTTTTATTACCTTACACCCCATTTGCGAATATCAATTTGACCTAACCCCCCTACCAATATTATTGCAGTATGCATTTAACTTGCATGTTGCAAATTTCCAATCTCCCCTCTCTGTCTACTGTGTGCAATTTGACCGTTCGTGCGTTTCCAAGTCACGTGGCTATTTATAGCACTGATCATTTGGCAAGTTCTTCATCCCCCTTTTGCACTGTAAGAATATAGTGAGGGAGAGGCCCGCCGAAATCAAATGCATGCGATACAGTACGGGTTAAAGAGAGAAAGTGAAATGTACTAAATAGTATTGAAGAAGGAAGTAGATATTTTGGAACATTAAGAGTTGCAAAATGAATGTTTCAATAGTTTTGAATAGTTCGATCTCAGAAGAGCAACCTAGTTTCCTATATTAATTCATTATGTTTATTAATGCCAAATCTTACAATGTCAATAATTGTATTTTCTAACCAATATTACGACAGTGTAATAATTTTGATCTGAGACCCGTACTTCTAAATCAATACAATCTTTATTCTTGACATCGTCGATAGAATCGATACCGCATCACTGAATAACTGTCAATTTCAAAATTTTATTTCTGGCAGCTGATTATTTTTTCTATCCTAAAACTGTTCCTTACGCAGTGATCCTGTGAGAGATGTTATTGCTCTCAAAATTATTGTTTTTCATTTTGTATAGCGTTTTGAGAATAACGTTAGAAGATCTATAGTCATGAAACTTATACAATGACATGGCATAAGGATTCAACAATATCCTTTTCTACACAATTTTAATATAACTATGTAAAGAAAAAAGACGAGTCAATGACTTTTGCTCAATCATCAATATATATAGTAAATCAAAACTGTAATGTGTAATCACTTTCATTTCAGTATTAATAAACAATAATGCACAAAAGTACTAGATTTAGTTGTAATTAAATAGTAGTTTGATGCGGTGGGATAGAGCACACATGCACCATCTGTTATCTTTAATTGCAATCTTGTGCGAATATAAGTTTGCGTGCAATATTGCTCAAATGAGACCTACTTTTAGGGAGCGCTGAGGGTTCTTTTTACAATATGGAGCTTTAAGGGTTATAAAAGTTTTTGTTTCAAGGAGTTATTGATTAATTGGCCAATATTCAAGGGTTTCGTCAGTAATGGTGGGTTAGATATGCTTTAGTATACAGTCGTCGGTGTGCAGCACATTCAATCGCATTTACTTTCGGTCAGCATTATCAGTGCAATGTACAGGTTAGCATTTCGTATGTGAATCATATTATTTGATTTGGACAATGGGAATTATGAACTTTTAATGTGTGGTGAGTCATTTATACGTTTCTATTTATAAAGTCCTCAAACGGAATATATAAATTTTTAATAGGCTTTATGTCTACACCGAAATATTAATGTCTGTAAACGTTAGGGCACAGACCTTTATTTTAAATTAGTTTTTTTGTACATGCAGCTGACATGTATCGGTAAGAACATTATTTTCTAAATTAACTTACTGATTTACTTAAGTGGATACTGGTCATTTGTTAATGTATTGTAAGTTTTGTTATTAGTTATGAGTCGCTATAGTGTTCTATAGTGGTTTCAAAAGTGCAAAGGTTAAACATTAAAATCACCTGAAAACTGCTGAAAACTGTAATATGCCTAGCCTATAAACAGTATATTCTTTTGTTTTTATTCTGTAATTTGTTTTAAACCTCTGTTACAATAGTTCTTCTGTATTAAATTATATTGTAACAGATAAATAAATTTTGCTTTACTAACCACAGATTTATTGGAGGAATAAATACTGCATTAAACTAACCACGTTCAAATTGCTGTAACTGATCACTGAAATTTTCATCGTTTTAATGAAAATGAAAGTAGTGAATGTGAATGTATTACACGATTGTTAGTGATGTGTTTAAACTTTAAAAAACGACGAAATTAAACATCTGTATCAGTTGCATTCGAGTTATAACAATGAATTATTATGGTTTAGCAGGCTGATCCGTTTTTTATATGCAATCTGACAAGTTAACAGTGAAGTTATACACAGTAAACATAGGCTAGTGGAGAAAATCTACTTTTATTCTAAGTTTTCATTGCAAATTTTGATCATTTTATAAAAACAAAAAGCATATTACTTGTTGTGTGATTCAGGAAGCTAAACGAAAAATAGAAATGCAATTTTACTATAGAACAGTCTTCATTTGAAAATTTAAAATCTGCTGTTTGTTGTTATACATTGAAAGTTATTGCATTTATAAAAACGTGTCACAATAGCAAAATCCATAATTTTCTACAGTTTCTAGCAATGATAATGGAGAAAAAAAATGCTAAATACTGATTTATTACAAGTATACCGTAAAGAAGAAAATTAGGAAAAAGTATAACAAATAAACTCCATGCCACACATTCCCATCCTATGAAATAAACATCTCTCTCCTGTATACTATAACATTTCCCTGTATATTAGAAGGGAGTGATTGCTACTGTACTGTGTATATGCTGTGGTTATAATCCCCCTTAATCAGCCTGTAGCATTTGATTGTGAGTCACATGTGATTAAATATTAACAACAAAAACATAGCATTGATATTGTCGTACACTCACTGTATATTTTCGTATCGATCGGTGGATTTCCACTTACTCTGTTAGTTCGAGGTGGTTAACCGATATGAAAATAATAATTATGATGAAATAATACTTGCTTAAATAATTACGATGTTTGCTTATAAATAGTGCACTGAGAAAGTTTTCATGTATACTTTGATAAAGTTGTATTTTAAATAAGCAATACGATTAATGTATTCACTATATGAGTAAAAAAAATCATTGAAGAAGAGATGCTTTGGACTCGTGACCTATATGAGTGGAATAAACTAACAGTCACCATTGTAATAAATAGAAAATTGTGAAACACAAGCACATTTACATTCAGGTTGCTTGATAACATTATTATCAGTATTGTATGAAATTTATAAAGATACTGGATGATAATTATGTTAATCATTATATATGTACCTCGTTCACATTTAGAGATTAAAATTTTAACTTTTTAAGCCTATACTTATTGATTTGTAAATTCATATTACAATCTCATGCATTATACATATTGGGTGTCGGTAGTCCTCGGTACATTATTTTCTAACATACAGGACTATTCCCTTAATGGAGACTTGTTGAAATAATGATTAATGAAAGTGACATTCTTAGCTTATAGAAGTGTTTCCAAATAATACATTACCAGTACATAAATAAAGTTTTTCAAGTTTAGTTTATACTATTAAATTCTTAGAAATCACTGGCGATTTGCCTGCCTTTCCTGGTAATTTACTAATTTTGATGTAAAAAGTTTTTAAAGCTCTGGGTTTTTAGCATATTGAATCTTATCAGATCTGATTTGTGCTGATGGAAATACTTAAATATAATGCCATTGTTAAGAATAAGAATGGGATTATTCAATACAATAGAAAATAGATTGTACGTTAGAAATATAATATTATTGAATAACCAAACTTAAACTCGGTATGGTAGTGCAGATGGTGCAGTTATTTCTTAGCTATTGTTTACGATGAGGTTATTACATTATTCCACCAAATAATATTTCTATTTCTGTTGATAAAATATCGATCGTTCCAAACTCCACCCAGCTGTGCTGAAATGCCCTGCTACACTATTCCGCTGTAGACAAACTGAAGTGACCTACATCAACAACAATATTTTAACCAATGCTGTCATGTTTTCTTCAGGTTCGGTCTGAAAAGTGATCGTAAATCTGATAGCGCGAAAATATCTTCATTTTCTAAATAACGAGCTCCACTTTCGTGTCAACAAAAGAGGAACAATGTATAAGAAAAATACATTATCAATAGTGGATCAATACTCACTGAGCTTCAACTGCATGCAACACTGATGCAGAACTGCATATTATTACGACAACATAAATGACTCATAAAATTGAAATTTGAAAAAAGGAGGGTATAAAGTATGGCGTCTTTTATCCCGACGTCCATCCCACAGACCATTGCGTGCAGAGTAAGGATTAGACATGACGGCGCCGTGTCCCCGACATTGAGGCGCCACTCCCCCCAACCACCCCATTCGATTAGCAAGATTAGGAAGTGCATACTCCTATTTGCATTGCATAGTTATTGAGACGGCGGGTAAATGAGATCTGCTTCTAGCAAGTGAGAATGGAAAGGGTTCATGGAGGGTGAAGGTTCATGGCTGTGACGTAGGCTGATATTGACGACTGAAATGATGTATAAAATTTAAAGGGGCTAGAAAAATACTTTTTCGCAATTGCTTAGTATGAAACTAGCTGGCTTGGATTATGTTTTCAAGATACTTTATATATTCACAAGCTACAGTCAATAAAAATAAACAGAAGTTTCTTTCTTTGATACTGAGATTGTTTTTTTCTCTTTCGGTAATTATGCGTTGTTGTTGCTACTAGTAACGTATATTTTGTAATATGCTTTGAAATATTTACAACTGTAATTAACTGCATTATAGCATCAAATTATAATATTATATTTTCTTCAATCACTGAAACTAAATCCACAATGGTTTCAGTGTATTTTATAGATATTGTAATTTATTGCTTATATTATATTGCAGTGTGACTGTGAAAACAAAGTTCGAGCGTAATATGTGAGATCTATCGATCCATAGGCACAAATGTAATATATTTTGGAAGTACCACCTGTTAAGATGATTTTAAAGCTTACAAAGAAAATGATTATTTCTAAACCGAACAAAATATTGTTTTATAAAATCTGAATTTAAGTATTAGGCCTATTTTTTTAGTTCAGTTACGGATACTGGATAGCCATGCTGACATTTCTAAGAATACTGACAATGACTATACAGCTGACACGATTTTTGTCTGGAAGATGTCCATTCTTTGAACATAAATATTTTATCGTTTCGCACTAAGCGGAAACGAAGTATTATAATTTACATGTATAAGAGTATGACTGTGTAATCTGTTCAAAGATTTTTGGACTTTGAGATATCAATGACTCATATTTTTTCTTATTTCTTTCTTTTCAGAAGTGTGCTACCTTGGGAGTGAGTTCCACCGTTTGTCCACCAGTACGCTTCTGCCTCTAATTGTGCGCTATTAGCTTTTCGCTGCTCCCTACCCCCACCCAATCACAACGTCACTTTTAACTGGAAGCACCAATCAGCTTGCTCCTTTTAGTTCTTATTAAACGAATCGCCCGGGCCTCAAAACAAACTCTCCAAGCCTCGCTTTTTTAAAACTTCAACAGACACCACCATTGAAAAAAACCTATTGGCTCCACAGCCGCTACTACCTAACAATACAAACCACCTCGCCGTTACAACACATCGCCACTTTTACGAAACAAATAAAGGGGAAAACAACGAATTCTGTTTTGAGCGCTTCCTCGTTTTTTTGTTCACTCAATTTCCAAAAACAAGAATTTTTGTGACAGTCCAGTGAGATATACAAAATAAACCAAAGAACAATTCCGTTTCCGTATATATAATATAGACTCCTAAGAAAATTATTTTTTATTACTGCTGTAGATAATCCTGAAAAGTGGAAACGGGGGCCGAAGTTAATTTTATAAATAAAAAAAGTTTTATAAACTCGAAAAATAAACTTCCTCGAAATGATGATAAAGAGAGTGCTAGTCGTTTGAAACCAGAGTGATTTTTTAATTCTTGTGACGTCATCTTTTTACCCGTCCGCAACAAAGTAAAGATTAACAATGGCTACGATGGTGAACGTAAATAATATATTAAACGTGAAAGACTCCCGTTGGCTTCAGCTTGAAGTGTGTCGTGAATTTCAGAGGAATAAGTGCACACGTCCAGATACGGAGTGCAAGTTCGCTCACCCTCCTGCGAATGTGGAGGTACAGAATGGACGAGTTACCGCATGTTACGACAGTATCAAGGTAAGAATTAGTTATTTGTGATTTTAATGTCGAGATTTTAGTTGTATGGAAGTACGGATTGATCTTGAATGCAACATCACAACTTCATCAATTACCATGAGTAATTTTGAAGATGACTATCGAGTCAGAATCCTTCCTTTCGTTATAAAGTTTTTTTATTGTAAAATTTTTGAGAGAAAAGAAAATTAATCTAATAACTAACCCTAGTGTAGTAGTGTTTGTGTAAGTTTGTTTTCAATTTATAAAAGAGTCTACATAATCTGTTTTTTTTTTATTTGCTTGTTTGTAAAGTAAACTGCTATTTATTAGATTATGCTGCGAGCATCGATCCTATAATTTGTAGTTTAAGAAGTTTCGAATTGACGGTTGCTTGATGCCGATGGTTTATTGAAGTTGAACACTATTTTATATATAGCCAATAGCCTGGTCTGCTATTCTTCTTTGTTATTAAATTATATATTCCATTGAACTATAATATTATCCTTATCCATTATTACAGAAACGATAATCTCAATATCTTATTGTTAGATAATTATTATCACGCTATTTCTCGACGTCGATTTGGAGCGTACCTGAAATGTCACTAGGTCTGCCTATTATTATTATAAACAAAACCAGTGAAGTAACATAATTTTCATTTTCGAACCTAAAACATTTTTCATTCATCATCATTCATAGTCTCAATGAAAATATGAATTTATCGTCGTTACTTGTCACAACACCTACGACATTTTCATCCTGTACCTACGCATTGAATGTGTGGCGAACAAAGTGTTAATATTTATTGATTATTATCGTTTGTTTTCGTATCATTGATGAAGAGCACCATCCACTTCAGTCAGCTGCTGTCACAAGCAGTGATTCTGTCGCTTGTTCATATCAATATTAATTGAAAGGCTGATAGGCAACATGTGTGTTAATGGGACATGCCTATCGGACGGGTTGCATACTTTACATGGTTTTGTACAAAGGACTGATAACAGTGTGAATACTGTGAAAGTGGTTTGGATAGGATTTATTCATTGCTTTTTTAAAGGAATTGTAAATTTGTAATAAAGTATTTTTTTAAATATATTTCAGGTGCTGTAAACTTTTGTTTTGAGCATTAAAAATAAAACAGAGTGTTAAACTGTTGCTTAAAACTAACTAGGCTAAATATAATGTTAAACGTATATACTGCAATCGAGTTTTAAAATAATTTATAACACTATGCAGAGCTTCAGACGTACGGTTTGTAATTTAATATTTAAATTGATATCCGTCATATAATTTATGTCCAGATGCTGAATATACATTGAACACTTTTATTCCAATTACTTTTGACTACTCCATGCCTCCATCGACGTGTTAGACACAAACAAACATTTCTCTCTCTTCTCTTTCCAATACTTTGTTTTGCGCGTTGCATCAATGATGTTATAAGAATTGACTCATTGAAGGTTACTCTAAGCTATATTTGTAAAACATGTTTAAATTTAGCACATTCCGTACTTATACTGAATGCTTGCATCATGCGTGGCCTTCAGTTCACTACCACGTAAACATACAATAAATTTAATACAAGTAGGAAAATATTTTGTATTAATGCCGCCAGCTATAATAAATTTTAATTTTTTGTAACACCCCATGATACGGTCCATTAAAGATGCACTCAGAAAAACATATTACTTAACTCGAGTCGATTCAGTTTCCATAATATATATTATTATTTATAAATACTCCTACCAAATAAAATCGGCACTGCATTATTATAGTAACGGAGTTGTTATTCGATACTAGTTTTCTAAAGTAATTCCGATTATCTGACTGAAATTACAATATTCAAATGTTTTCTAAATATAAAAAGTTCTTTTTAAAATTCCTTTCGTTATAGGGAGTTTCATTTTCATTAATTTTCTCGGACAAGATCTTGAGATAATTATTTTTTACATCCACTTAGCGATAGTTTCAGATTGTCGAAAAAAATTACGGTAATATATTTTTATGAATTGAATATTGCTTCATGAATTCTTTCTATTCATTATCAGTTCACAGTCACCTTTTCATCTTAATTCTCGTAGGAGTCGTGGCATATTGTCTTTTATAGCATGTGGTTATAGTCTCGTAAAGTTGTCGGATATCGCTTTACGCTGTCGTTGCTTCACGTCTGATTCCATCGGATTGATGCAGCCAACGACTTCTAAGTGCAACTCAAAATATACAATACTTTATTCTAAACTTATATACCCCATAGTAATAAAAACTTATGGTTTATTCTTATGGAAAATGACTCCGCTGAAGTAAAAGCAATGTTATGGGGAATGAAATGTTAACATTAAATTCACTGACGTTATCTCGCGCAGGAAAAATCAAAATGTATACAGGAGTTGCTTCTATTGGATTAAATGCCTTTGAATTAGTCACTAATAATTTTAAATGCAATTTTTCTTCTTAAGTTCTATTGCTTTATTACTTTTGGAGTTATGACAGATCTTCTCTAAATTTAAGGACTTACAAATATCTGTAAATTCGATTATCAGAACTGATTGAGGGGAAAATTTATTATTTCGGATTGAGCCATCATATTAGCTAAGAGAGCCATTTCAAAATACCATGGATGGTGTCACTGATAGTTCGATACACATTTTTTAAATCATCTGAAATTAATTAATGTCATTATGATTGTTATACTATAAACGGGATTAACTGCCACTGCTCTGTGTAAGTGTTCTATTTTGGACATCAATAAACTTCTGAAAATAAGTCAATAAACGAATTAATTTCCCATTTTATTACCAGACTCTCCCGTGTATCTCGAAATATCTTAACGCTCGATATAGTAAGCTACATTCCCTAATGAAGCCCCAGATTTGTACAAGTGAGCTCGCTATTACTCTCTACATGGAAATAATTTAACCGAACTTTATTACTGCAATAAAAGTTTGCTAAAAACTTAATAGCCACACTGACCCAATTCTCAGTTGTACATGTATCGGTTTAATTCCAATCTCATATAGTCGTCGGTCTAATCAGGAATATCTCCGTTAGCTCAAATGCTTTCTCGTCTAGGTATATTTGTGATAATTTCATATTGATTACTAGGTAGGAAGAAACGAATGAGTTTATAAAAGAGCGATTGTAGTAAATTGACAATAAACAGTTGAGGAATTTTATTTCCATATTAGGCGGTTTAGGCCTAGTTGTGCTATAATGGGAATTAATTCTGTGGTTGTGTTAGTGGGAAATTTATATTTTATAATAACTAAAAAAAACAGAGACTTTTGTATAAAATACAGAATAATGAGCAAATGGGTACAATGAGTTCACATTTTTTTGAAATTAGAGTGAGAATTTGATTTTCCAGCTGTATTCTGTATATATATTATAAATATTTCAATTTAGGCGTACTAAATATTTTTAATTCTGCACGCCTATAAAGTATACACTGTTTATAGTCTAAATATGAAAATGTCCTCTCGTTCTAACAATTTTTTTTTAAATGTTCTTGTTGGAATAAAAATTAGCAGATAATTGCAAGTTTGCAACACACAACAGCGTTATTTTAACAGTTAACATTGACAGCAATAAATATAATTTTATACTTCGTTGCTCCTAGACTATTATCAATAGCTAACGAGTCTTTGGTTTTGCCATATAAATAGGAACAGTAGCCTATGAAAAATCGTGATCATTCCTCGTCCAATAGTCAGTAGAAACAAAATCAATTTGCGACCTCTAACTCGTTCACAATCCTAACCACATTTGAAAAGAAAGCTTTCAGACAAAAACCCAATGAATTGCAATCATCTGCTTTTAAATTCTCTTCATTGATCATTATTTCCCACACATATCCAACATAATTATACTCCTCTTTTTGAACTAAGCAAACACAGCGTCAGTGCAAATGACCATTTTGAAATACGCCCCGTAGCGTTGTAGTTATAAATTGATAAAGGTTATTATGGTTTATGTTTGCTTTTTATGCTATTAAATGGAGTGTAATGATGCTTTTAGTGCATAGAGGAGCACAATAGGACGGCGATTGTCTTTTTGTGAGCCTGACGGCAATATCAACAAAGGTATATATGCAAATCGTCATAGAGAGCTTGAATATATTTATTCAACAGGATAGATTAAAGCATTTGCAGTAATAATTAATATGAGATGTTTAACGGTAGAGCTGAAACTATATATTGGAATTTTATTTGTGTAGTTTCAGCCGGCAACATAATCATGTTTCTTGTTTAAGGCGAAAGTGTTCTAGCTGATGGAATTCTTACCAAAGTTCTTACATTTAAAATCAGTTTTGAACTTTTGATGTCAATTTTTACATAATCTCTCTTTAAAAGGATTCTAATTTTCAGTCATACATTGTATGTTGAACATAGCGTCAAAAATTTAATATTAGGAGTATCACTATAGGCCTAGGCTGGCCTACTATGAATATATTTCTTTGTATTTTTGAAACATACGGGAATGCGTATGTTTCAACGACTTTGATAATTGAAATATCAACTTGTTTATTAAATCTACAGGTAACTCTGAATATTTTGTACGGTTACCTGTTTCTCTTACGTATCACTTGATTTATTACAAATAAATTACCTGGCAAAGAGAGGAACTAAATTATTATTACCTACACCCAGCTATAATACACACAAAGTTTTTATTCTTCTTGATGATTCCTCAAAATTGAAAAAGTTTAGTTCACACCAAAGAAAGATAAAGTTTCTCGCTAAATTTAACGTTCCGTTGTATATAATTATTTGAAGAACGAAATAAAATTCTGTTGTATAGCTATACGATACTATATTGTGCGTGAAATACACTAAAAGAAAACTTCAAAACAATACAAAAATGTGATAATCATAATTATATAGGCTTATCATTATCTCTGATCTTTGAAGAAAAATGTCGAGGTTTGTATTTTTTCTATAAAACTTTCGCTTTTAATGTTTTAAAATATATGAAATATTCATTAGATAAATGATTTCGGAGGTTGAAAGTCATGTGTATGCTGCACATGGAAATTTTTAAAATTTTATTTGTTTTGTACTACTAGTGAATATTATGCCAGAAGTGTTAAAAAAGATTTTGTCAAACTGCACGTCTATTGGTGAAATAGTTTCGGATGAAGTTTGTTATTAATTTTTGTTTATAACAAGAAATTGTTATTAGATAAGTTGGTCTTAGTAGTACGACCATAAGAGATCTTCTGTGAGTACGACCATAAGAGATCTTCTGTGAGTTTATAATTCTTCATTTCATATAATTCGCACAAGTAATCCTCATACTGATAAGTAACATCTGTTCCGTTCCTAAAGAGCGTATAATCCCCCAACCTTGGACCAATACCAAATGATGAAGTGATCCATTTCTAAAATTAAAAACTCCATCTTTTAGAAGAAGAAAAAATATCTTAGGAATTCACTCCCTCCTACTACCGGTATCCAAGCAAGGGTGGCTACTCTTTTCTTTGAGATCATTCATTTCTAAGGATCTGCAGCATCCCAATACATACTGGACCACGGATATAAAATTGATTCCACAGACACGTGTTCCCTCCCTTACCCGCTTCATACAGGGTTGCCATTGGTTAGGTCCATTTATTAGTTTATAAATATAACTTCAATCTTCTAAAGGTTTCATGGAAACAATATCAATATTTCCAAATTTGTGGAGATTTTGATTTAAATTCCTTTACTGTTACAGAAAACTTTTTAAAAGATATTATTTTTACAACGACACGCCTAGGAACATCTCTCGCAGATGTTAGTTTTTATATCCAGAAAAAAAGAAAATGATACTTAAAAAAATATATAGAGAAAAATAACTAAATTAGTCGTATACCGTGCAGACTTCAGCGACTGTCAACTGGTATAATTTACTCGTTTTATGCGGAAACCCGTCAGATACTTTTGTATTTCAGAAGTCAGTTAGATTGAATCAGTATTTCAGAGTCAGTAAATCGGATGATGACGTCAGCGCTGTGTATAGACTATCACGCGGACTATCATTGCTGTACGGTAAAAGTCTTCAGAAAGCCGCTGCGAGTTCAAATATTCTTCAAAATCTTATTTAAAAAGTGCAGATCAGTTTGTTTGTTCGAAGAAAAAAAAAATGAATAGCTTTTCAATGATTTAACCAGTATCATAGGTTCCTATCAGTTCATATCTCCTCTGCTTCAGCAGCTATTGACGTCCTAGGACTCCCAGTGTCCCTGCATGAACTTATAACAACCCTGTCTTTTCTTACACCCTGCTGCTATGAAAGGAAAAAGTGTATAAAAGTTTGATATTCAACGTTTCCTTTCCTCCTCCTACATACAGCCTGTATTAACAACTTTTTCTTGAAGTTGTGGTCATAACCTCCATGCATATTTCTTGGTGGGGAAGTTCTTTTATCGCTGCTGCTGTGATGTATTGTTGTTTGGATGAAGTCCGTTCAGAAAGGGAAGTATTATCGTGAGGGATGCTATACAGCTATGTGTGATTTGAGTTTAGCTTAAGGCGATTTTTGTGAAGGAGTGATCACTTTCTTTCATTCCGTTCTGGTGGTTTGAAGATAGTTTACAATTTTTCAGTGTAGCCTAGTCCCTACCAGATTAATTTTATATGGAGTAGATAGTAATAATGTACATCACAGCAAATTCGCAATAAAAAAATGATTTGCGACTCGTTTACACTATAATGTTTGAAAACATTCGTATTTTACATCTGCCTTAGGATATGTGTCTGACGTTCGATATTTACACACAGGCTATCCATAAGCAAAATTTTGTAGTCCCTACTGACTAGATTTTACGTTGAAACTATGAAGAGAACACTTACTGTATAGAGACGATTTCAAGGGTCTGCTTTGGAAAGCTTGAAGTTAAATTGTAAAATTTAATTTATTACTAATTATTACTGACAGGGCTCTCTTTACTATTGATCTAAAAAAAACATTACCATGATACAACGGGAAAGGAAAATATTGTAGAGTGAATGAAGCGAAACATGCGAATATTGATGATCTAAAAGAAGTTCTACTGAATACAAACCTTGCTTAACTTCATTGTTATCGTGTTTATAATCCATAACTCCATAATGTGCTGATTTAACTGTTGTTGACTCTCTATTTGCAAATGAATATTTCGTGTCTGAGCGATATTTGATGTTCGCTAAGCAAATGATTACGTCTAGGCGGTAGGGAGTGGGTTCCAAGCGGTGCAGGGAGTGGGAGGGAGGGAGGGAGATGGCTGAAAGGCATGCTTTCGGGTGATTGATGGTTCTCAGACGGCTTTTTGCAATCCTTTAGACTAGGGAATAATCTCTAAATTACAAGCTATTGAAGCTTCATTGCTCTGATTTAAGTGATGGCGCTTTTTCATTATGATGCTAATGTTGTTGTTCTTGGAAAGATGGAGTAAATATTGTGAAAGAGTTCGTTGTCATGACTTGATTGGTTTGGTAATAAAGTTTTGTTAAATGTTATCAGCAGTTTCGAAATGGAATTTGTGGTTTGTCTTATGTGTAATGTGAGTACTTGGTAGCTCGAAGACAAAGTACCCTTTGGCAACTGTGAAGAGATCAATGAAAGGTTACTGATTTGCCTTGGGAGAATAATTGATTAAGACGATCTTAGTAATTTTATAGGAACAAATAAGCTAAGGTGAATGGACCTTTGTTGATCTCAAGTTAATTTAAGTTTTCTTTTCTTCTTACCTAGAGTCAGACAAACATTTCGAGCGTCAATCAGAAACTGTTGAATTCATCCAGAAATGTTAAAAGACAAACATAATTATTATTTCCAGATTTTTTATAACTATCAAAAGCAAAATATTGCATCTCATGAAATAAACTCAGAAATCTTTCACCAGTAATACCACATAACATAGCCGACAACACAAAATTATACGAACACTAAGCACACAACAATATAATAAGAACTTACTGAATAATGCAGAAATGGAATATTTTAAACCCTCAAATAAAATAAATCTTCCCCCTGCCTCCCTCTATAGTCCTACCTACACAATTCATGTAGTCCGATCATCTCGATCGCAAAAAGTACTCCTTTAAATCCGGAAGCTTTCGGTTTTGGCGCTTCTGAGAAGAAACACCTGCTCCTTGGGAACAGTGCCAGATGGATGTCTTCTGCTCTACTTTTTTCTTTCTTTCTTTTATTTCTTATTGGAGTGAGTTAAGGGTTGTCAAGGCATTAGAGTTTGGATGAAGGATGTTTGTTTAAAAATTAGTTGATTTGTAACCCGATAGAGAGCAAAGTTCAAGAATAATCTCTTGGTGGAAATTGATTCTTTTAAAGAATTTTGTTGTCTTTTTAGCGAAGTTCGTGAAGGTGTTTTGATCACTATAGAAGCTGGGCTACTATCAGTTTTAATTTATAATCTAAATGAAGATGCTTGTTTTCAAGAAGTATTCGAAGATTTGAATATTATACCAAACAGTATTGATGCTGCTTCACTGTCGTCTGCTTGATAGTATTCAATCCATAGATTACCATTCTAAAATATCTGTAAGTTTTTAATACTTTTCAGTTCATTCGGTTAAACATTTAAAGGGATATTTTTTCCTGCGGGAAGCCATATTTTCCAACATAGCTTATCAGTCTCTAGGGAAAGCGAGTACAATAGAGAACAAAGAAAGTAAAACGGGATATGTGTGTTGGAAATGATGGCTTCCCGCTGTAAAAAAATACAGGTTTAAATTTATTTGGTGAACATTTAATCTCTCAGGAAAAATATAATCTA
>JAQIWE010001379.1:0-16079 GCA_034698565.1 Campodea plusiochaeta
AAAATTTTTCTCTTTCCCAACGCTTTTCTGCTTCCAGTCTCATTTAGGTGCGATTAGACTCCCTGCTGATAAAGGGGGAATAGAAAATTGTTTGTATGGCAAAATGGGACCCCATGCGGTAAAAATTTACACGTTTAATAATCATTGTACTGTATTGTATTTATACAAATTTATATTGTTAATCTTGAAAGTGTTCAAAATAAATTGTTCGAGCCCAAGTCAAAATAGTTCTAAGCAATGGAAACAGCAAGTAGAAAACCATCAATAACATAATTATATCATGGTTTATTCATTTTGATTTCATTTTTACTTTCTAAAGAACTTTTGCAACTACACATGGATCTTAAAAAAGTGTTTAATTCGAAGTATCAATTCGCAACACGATGAGCAGTTCATAAACCATCAATAAACTCTACAAACGATGTATTTTTTAGCATTTGAAACAAACATTATTATAAAATATCCGAGCAATGCATTAAACTAATTATAATTGTATCGTTGAATGAAATGATGAGGAAAACCATGAATATCGAAACCACTGTCGCTAAATAACAACCCCAAAACATGAATACGAAATTGTTGAAAAGGCTGTATTCATGTTTTTTGCTCATTCCTACTCGTTTCCACCTCATTTTTAGTGTTGCCAGATACTTCATTATTAAAATAGATATAACCGTTAATGGCAGAGTTTTCATTGATGTAAAATAATCAATTTAATAATTCTGTCTCTAGTCAGCTTTGTTGTGTTCACCTTCTTGTTATCTCTCATTTACCAAAAAATTGTGCAATAGTTTGTTTCTAAACAGCACGAAAACAATCGTGCTGAAACAAAGATCTGTACATTTCATCCTTATTTATTTCAAAGCGGTGCAAACTTGTAATGCATTTAAAATAATATGGTTTTCATTCCTTTTTTTCCTTCGCTGATATTTCGAAATGAAAACCAATTTGTTGTGTCAGAAAAGTTACCGATAAGTATTTTTGTTATTATTAATAAATCAGTTTTATGCTTCGAAATATTGTCAAGGAGATGAAACCAAATTGTAATCAAACAATGAACAAGGAGAGTTCATCAACTTCAGAGGATAATTTCTAAAAGTTGAAACCGAAAAAGATATCTGTTGTAACTCACTCCCTAATATTTTATTTACTACCAATCTGGCAAGACCGTTGAACATAACAACACAGAGTGCAGTCAAAACAAGAATTGGCCACGGTGTATAGTTCATACGGTTAGTCCAGTGGTTTTTGGCATTTCACAACATACAAGGGGAATTCGAAGCTTTTATTCAACAAAGGCATGAGATTTATAGTGTCCACTATACAATGATCCATGGCTCGATGCTACCAATTTACTTGACTTAAACATTCACTAATGAGGATGGACTGCTTCTTGGTAAATTTAATGTATAGTTTTACTGCACTCTTCAATGGAGAATTATATATTTGATTAGAGTTGACATGTTTGTGACTAAGGGTTGTTCTATATAAAGGGAGAGTTTTTCTTTTATCCCATTACCACAATGCATTTGTCGTTTATAAAGTTATGTGGTTGTGGAGTCAGATTGTTTTTACGATTGATTTATCTGACTGTTAGTAAAAGAGAAAGTTGGTTATTTTAGTTTTTTTTTTAAATTATATTAGTGTATAGTTCTACTGGAGATACAGTATGCTATTAAATACAAAATAATGTAGATGTTTGAAAGCAGGAATGTACTTTCATGTATACCTGAAAAATAACCCACTGATCTGGTGGGTTTTAAACTACGGCTGATATCTTTCATATAGAGGACGGTATGAATCGAAACCACAATATCTTAGGAGTCTAGCATAAGATCACAATGACAGTATGTCATTTAAATTGTAGACCCTTTGTTTACATACAATATATTATGGTTTTTTTATGTTAGAAAGTTTATTAATTCAATTCTATATCAGTAATAAGATCACTAAAATCTATTTACTAATATATCTTGATAAAGATATGAAAAGAAGAATTTTGTCTCGCATAATATAACCAAAATTATACGTATCTCATATTACACTTAAAATAGTTTATTGTAATGCACTGATTTATAAGACTAATAATTATAATTTATTTATTCTTATAGCCTCCAGAAGTAAAAGTGACAGAGGTAAGAATTATTATTGTGCTGAATGTATTATTGTACCTTATTGCACGGTTTGTAATTGTTTATTGTAGGAATGCTATTGTGTTTCTAGTATTGATGATTTACATGTAGGAAATCTAATTTCGGATATTTCTTATTGGTCAAGTGACGTACATTATTCTAATGCACTTTCCATGGTAAACAGTTAAACTAGATAAAATTCCATGTAATATTAATATATAATATTCCATTCCTTAATTCATCTACTAATGCAGCTGAACCTTTCCTCGTGTAACCTTTTAAATATTATAGATGAATATAAACTAATTCTTTTACAAACAGTAATAATACAATATAAGTCTTGTTTGTGATAATACCGTATGTTTTCCAACTATCCGAAAGCAATCTCCATAATATTGGTTATTGAAATCTATTAACATTAATATTAAATTACCACTTGGTTATATTTTCCGGTATATAATTGTATAAATATAATTATACAAACACGAGAAAGGTTAAGATTAATATTAGAAAACAATGAAATCTTTCGGTCAGGTAAGTTGCATTTTATGACCCTGCTGCCCAGATTCTATGCAGTTGCTGTATTTTTCATACGAATATCCCATAAAAGTTACAATTTTATTATGCGTAGTTTTATTTTCTGTATAAAATGTTTTATCGCTTTATGGAGAAGAAGGGCGAAACATCTGAATATATGATGAGAAGAATATGATAAATAAACTATATGGAATATATATATGAAAATATTGAGAGAAAAATATTGTAGAGTAATAATAACTTTGAGCATTGAACTGGGGAAATCCCATAAGTTTTAAAAGCATTGATATCTTGATTCTCTATTATTTACATAAAGTCATCAAATAACCTTTAAATTGCTGTTCTTGACTTGCTATGATATAAAATACTGTAGTATATTTACATTTTCTTATTATTTAAAGCTTAACTGTATATGAAGTTACTCTATTATATTTGTAAATACATAGATGTCAAGTCACATTTTAAAACCGTATGTCATTAGAAATATCCATCATTATTGATAATGGTATAGATAAATCGACATCAGAAAGATTGTAATATAGATTCTAAGTTATTTATGAGCTGTAATTAGAATACTACAGTATTATTACTGCAGTTTATTTGCAAAAGAATATAATGTTTATATATTTTTAATCTTTTAAACAGCTGCGTCTTCGATATATATTCATTATATTGTTAGCATATATTATGTGTTCATGTCTGGTGTTTTAGGATATTTTTTTTAAATCAGAAAATTTGAAAAATCCAACTTCCATTTTGTCGACCTCAAAATGAAAATAGAGATGTTTTCAAACTCTTCGATACTTTGAGAACGAAACAGACGATTTCGAAGAGACACAGTGCCCTTCTTCCTTCGTCCCAGAGAATTCCCCTCCCACCCACATCCCCTCCCCCCCTTCGACCGCATGCTGCTGCTGTAGTTGCCGTGGCATTCATCGGAGAACGCTCAACTGAAATCCTAATTAGTCCAGAGTCAATAATGGAGTGCCTTTCGCTTGTCGTGCACAGCAGGATGCACTTGGAGAGGACACTCTTTTTTCCAGAGAACGAACAGAACGGGTGCTTCTACAATAGAGGAAATAAGAGAAATATTTAGACAGGGAAATACTCGGCTGCGGAGATACTAAATTTCGATGGTTGCTGTATCTTAAGGGTATTTGCGAAGTTGAGTTATTATTTTGGTTTCTGGTTTAAGATGGGGTATTGCTTTCATTTAGAGTTAAGACGATATGGATGATAGTTCGTAAAAGAGGGGGAGGTTGGGTTTGGTGGAAGAGGTAGGGAGGGGTGCGGCGAGGATGCAACTAATTGTGCATTTGGTTTGTTTAATTAAAGTCAGGTTCTTGGTTGGATATATTTGGAATATTTGGTTTAATGAATTTCAGTTTTAGGTGGGAATGATTATCTGAAGTTGAGTTCTGTTTATATCAATTTCTCAATGATTGTTATTCTCAAATTTGTTGTTTCTTGAAGTTTAATACCAATAAATACAGCAATGGTATTATCATCTTTTCAAATGTATATATTTATTAACAGTACATTCCGTTATTCAAAGTATTGTTTTAACTTTTTACTTACATGTACATACTGAATTGATACTGACTTTCTCAAATTTGTAAATTTATCATTAATTAACGGTAATTTGAAATTTAGATAATAGAAACGAATTTTTTCTTGGATTTCATCGCAGGAGAGTCGTTGATTAAACTGATTGCAAATTATTAGGTAAATTCGAAATTTAAAAAATTATGCAGTTTTCTCCGTTAAACAATTACATAGTCTTGTCTTACAACATTCAGTTTAATCAGCACTATTCAAATTTACAATGAATTGTCCATTTAGAATTTTGTTCGTAAACATCCAGGAAAATTATTTTGAATCTCTGATCTTTTGAATAGCTTCTCCACAGGATACTCTCAAATTCATTATCTGACTACAATTTACTTTCCTTGTACATACATTCATTTGCTTCTTGTAATTTTCTATACCCAATCATGTTGTGAGCCCTAACTCCAATTTCTTCACAACTTGTACTAGTTTGACTTCCTTCATATTAGCTGAAGATAAATCTTGTCTACTATACTGTATATATACCACCATACCTGATCTTTTCAAACTTCCCTTCCTATTGTTCGAATTTTCTATACTTCCTTCTTCCGATCTTACATGTTGACAAGATTGACGAAATATATACAAAGTTTTTGAATGTAAATTGCTCTACGCTTCTGCTTTATCACTATGATCACATCCAATTCTCTGGCTTATTACTTTGCTTTTCGTTTTTTATCTCTTCCAGTGTAGCGTCGCTGAAATAATTGAGTTGTATAATTTGTTTCCGTACTTATGGTTCTAAGTTACATTATTAAACTCCGAAAGATAAAATCCGAAGGTTGATAAATGAATGTTAATAATTGAATTATATTCCAATATAGATTGGGTGTAGAAATATGGATAGCGAAAGCTGTACCAAATGAGAAGAAATAAGCTAGAGGACGGAGAAAAAGGAAAAATTATATTTCAGGTTTTTTCTTCCTTCTCCTCATTTGCGTCTTAACAAGGAAAAAGTTTTAGGATTTATCATTCTAATGCATAATTCACGAACTGAATGCACTTTCGCTTTTTTTCCTTGATTAATTAAGTAAATATTTTGTTTGTTTTGGTATTCCATTTGCTGTAGAATATGGAACAGATGTGGGGATTGGAATTTGATCAGTTTCAACGATAGATAAAGAAAGTTTATTACCAGTAACGATTAGGGTGTTATGAACCTATCAGTTTTTGTATGATGTTAAGATATAAAATAACCATGGTTCATTTAAAGAAAGGTAAAATTACTTCTGTTTTAGAAATTATTGTTTTTTTATCAATAAATGCTTCTGTGTTACACGCTACAAGTTTTTTTTAAATTAAAATCATTTTTTAAACAAAATAATGTTTTTTGGATTATTTTTATGAAGTTGCTTCTCAGTTAAAATTATCTTTCTTTATACTTATTTTAATTATTTTTAATGCAAAAATGTTTTCTTTGAAATATTGAAAACCCTGTCTTACAACGTATAAAATTCGTTTGAACTACTAGAATTCAAATTAAAGACCAGAAGTCTTAGAAGAGAAAATAATAATCGAGTTATCTTTAACAAATAAGCTCCATCCTCCAATTTCGCCATAAAATTCGCATTCTTCTTGAATACGAACGAATCATTAGGTTAATTTCCTTTCATCTTTCTTCCAATTAAGCGTTTCAAAAAAATGATGATTATTATTCATTCTCTGAAGCATTCATCCATCGAAAAGTCTTGTCAAAAGTCCTGAAAAGAGCAACAGCTCTCGAGTAAGCTGCATTTCCTGCCTGCTTTTACATGTAAATGACTTCAAACTTCATCCTTGTCCTATGCGTCGCTGAAGCAAGCACTATTTTCATTTTTCTTCTCGTTTATATCCGAAAACTTCTTAATTGTAAGTTTTATCTTATTAGGTGTTCGTTGAAGGATGTGGAAAGAGGCAAAACTGGAGAGCAGAGAGTCTTCTTATTCCATAGTTTTTGAAGTGTCAGCTAGAGGTTTTTGAATGCATGTAAAAGTTCACTTTTTTCACTTCTCCTTTCTCTCTTCTTTCACTCTTTTAAGCGTCTTCATAAATTATGCATGATTCTGTCACACCGTCGTTTCTTGTCGTCTCATTTCCTTCCTTTGAGTAAAAGAAGTAAAGAAGAAACTAAAAAGATGAGTGGTTAAAGGAAAGAAAACTGGCTAGATGAGTTACTTTTTTTTGCATCAAAAGTCCATAAAAATAACTCCGAGGGATAAGTCTTTTTCGCGTGTAATAAATAAACATCAGAATGTGCTTCTTTCTCTCTAACCTTGGGTACAGTATGGGTGTTCGGTGATGATCTTTTAACGTCTTTTGATGCGACCGTTTCAGAGTAGCTATTGAAGTTTAAGGTCTATAACTTCCGTTACTTCATTATGCAGGGATTTTATCTCCAGCCGGTTTGAACGGAGTGATCGATTCTGGCGTTTGAGTCAAGTATATTGTTATTGTTTGTCGCTATAAATATTTGATAGGAAAATTTGACACTCTTTTCTTTTGATCGTTTAAGCATCTGAGTTTTGATGAGTTTTTGGAAAGTTGATGGGGTTGAAAGAGAGGTTTTGTTTCTTTGAAAATGCGTTCATTGGAGTTGGTGTTAGGTTTTACTCTATATTCACACAATCTCAAGATGATGGAAAAGGAGAAGTGAAGTTTCTTTAGATTGCAAGTAGGTCCAACTCTAGAGATTTAAAGTAGGGAAATATAGCAGTTAAGAGAGAAGGAAATTCTCAGGCCTCGATTCTTCATCAATCATTTTTTTTGCCAATCAAATGCAAAGGCTACTTTAATTTAAAAAGTAATGAATATACTATTAGGGTTTCTAACGAGAGAGCCTCGATCGAGCCATCGCTAGGCTCGGACTCGTCTCGTTTACGCTAAATAGAGGCTCGGACTCTGCTCGGTCTTCAGAGACTCGAACTCGTTTCGGAATGAAGTTAAAGGTTCGCTGTACAAGTCGAGCCGACTGGTTAAAGGCTCGCTATCAAAGTCGAGCCGGCTCGTTAAAGGCTCGGTATCAATAGTCGAGTAGGTTCAAATTTAAAACGAATGAGCCTTTACCGAGACGGCTCGATTGCATAACGGGCCTTTTAAGATAAAGGCTCGGACTCGCTCGAACTTTTTCAAAGGCCCGGACTCGTCTCGCTCGACTATAACGAGCCGCTCGGAAAAGGCTCGTCTCTTCGAGACTCGGCAGAAACCCTATATATTACTTATACAAAAAGTAGTTCCCAATGAACTCTATCAGAATAAAGAAAGTAATTAGAATGTATTGGTTTAATGTCATGTTCAATTCTCTCTCAACTAATGATAGTATGTATTATTATGACTGTTATAGCTACGATAATAATAATTACGGTTATTAAGCAGAAACAATTCTCTTCTTAAAAATATTCTTCCATCTGTATATACTCTATACTTTCTATTTTCACTTCCTCCAATCCAATCAATTTATTGTTATTAAGAAATACTTTCCCTATACTGTAATACATCATTGCCAAGTAACACTTAGTATTTTTCAGGTATTACAGCTTTCTAGAAACCACTTGAGAAAATACAACTGCACCCTTTCTTAGAAAATACGTTTTCTGAAGACTTTAAAAAGTTAAAGTGCCTAAAAAAATTCTCCATTAGAAACTTTTTCCCTTGATAGATCCATTAACTGAGTTGAACATTAAACAGGGACCGAAAATAAGAAAATTATCAGATCTTGGTGAAAAAAAGGAAAGGAAATTACAATAAAAGATGATATCTGGCAATCAGTAATAATCAGCTGATCTATCACTGTTGCATTTGATTTATGACACCAGTATATCCCATTGGTGGAATAGTACGAAAGTGATAAAATCAGTGTAAATTACTAAGGGGACTTTAAGAGGGAAGCGGTACTAGGGGAAAACCTTTTTTGTTCCAAGTAATATATTAATGCGGGGATGATATGGTCCCTACTGAGTCTTAAATAAGTTATTTCAACCCCTGTATACACACTTCATTGATTATTGCTGGTTTGGAGTGGATGCATGTGTGTTTGGTGTGTGTATCTGATATTTCAAGTATGTACTTGAAGATTACCACTTGAAGTTAGATTTGTTGGTTTACTTTTTAATTATTTAATAGGGTGTAATTTGTTGAAGTTGTTAAGGTGGCATATAGAATATCCATACTTTAAAAGTATTTAAAGAATTAGTAAAGAAAAAAAACTCATACAGTAATTCACAATAATTAAAAAAAAATGAAAAATAATTAATTTAACTTTTATTCAGCATATGACTACGACATCAGTTAACATCATGGTACAAGTAAACTAAATCCAGCAATATCATGTATCAACTGTAATAGTTTTGAAAGTATAGCGCATTAATTCAATTTCAGTAACTTCCTGATATGTTACTGATGTATTTTGAACATAATTTACTGCATTCTTTTCAAATATTATTTGCATAACTATTTCTGCTATTTCTTTATTAAAAGAACATTTTCTACTGAGCAACACTAAATAGCGCCCATGTCATCAATATTTTGTATCGTCAGAGCAAATACACATGCAACTAAACATTGTATCTGTTTATTTGCACCAGGTGTAGACTAGCAACAACTATATAGGAGGTATTGAACTATTCAAATAGGTCATTGAATCATTAGGAAACAAATAAACGATTATTTAACTATTCGTCAATCACAACTAGAGAAGAATACAGTATACGTACATCATATTGTGTTATAATGAGTTTCATTAATCATATCTGTACTTTCCAAATCAATTTTCTAATGATCAGTTCAACGTACCAATAAATGAAATTGATTTTTTAATGAATACTGTACTTACTATTCTTTGTACAAGTGCTCGATTAAAATGAAACTAAAATTACACTTTGCTACTTCGTTCATTTAGAACAATCGTAGAATGAAATTCGAATAAACTTGAAGAGACATTTTTATTTTCATATTCAGCCAAGAATCATCCTTGTAAAAGACTTTGTTTTTCGGAAACATCTAATTTATTTTATTAAAATATATAAATCGTGAACTCCTGTCACTTTTGGTACTAAACTATACAGAAGTCGTTCTCTGTTCTATTCCTATATAATAAGAACAGAGTTTGGGAGGTCCGTCCGTGCTCGTGCATCTCGAACCTATACCAAGTGATTAATAGCTTTTATCCCATGCAGAATCGTGCCCCGACTTTGCACTCAATATCTAGTATATAAACATCTCTTACATGCTTTAAATCAGGAAGTATATATATATGAGTGTGTGTATATATATATGCCAGGCGAGATCGGAAGAAGTTGAAAGTACTTTGGTATCTGGATGGGGAGTGGGGTGATACGAAACGAAATCGCTCCTCTTCAGACTCTCGTCATACTGTATAAGCACTCACGTGTTGATTCTAAAAATATTGCTGGCTAAAAATCGTTTGAAAAATAAAATTGTTTTAATCTTATTCTTGATGTTATAATCAATGACTTTGCTACTGTAATCACTTTATGCATAGTTTTATTAGTTTTTGAGAAATTTGGAAAGGATTGAAACTAAAATCCTTGATATTTGGCGCTCGGAGAAACTATTAAATTCTGTTTATAATGTTTGTGAGGTGTTTTTAATATAACGGTATAATGAAAATATACTGAAATTAGGTAATAACTTATTGCATTGAAGAAGAAGTAACGTACTATCATTAGATCCACTGAATAAATAGTTATGTTTCAGTAATTACATTTAAGTGATAGAAATTTAAATAAAATTCTCCCTGTCTCGAAGTAGTCAGTTCTGTAGCCTGCTATCCACATGAAAGCATTAGGTTAAGATAGTTATTAATTCCCCATACAGTTTAATGAATACATTCGTCACTGATCTATTTGCAAAGAAAGAAAAATTTAATACTGTCTACCATTAGTTTCTAATCATACATTTTTAAATCGAAGGCGAAGCACCAACAATTAAACTATGCGCATTGTAACTTTTAAAGTGTTATATATTCGGATAAAAGAACAGTGTGATTCTTTCAGAGAAAAGAAAGAATGATTTTGTAGTCTTTATCAGCATCGGTAAACAGACTATATGTGAATACATATTGATTCGAAGAAATCGAAAGTCTTCCAAGGTGGGAATAGATACAGGAAACAAATCTTTCTTACCGTATTGCATTGTCAATGGAGAATATAGGTTCTTATTTTTCAACATTTAAATCTAGCATTAAATGAGATTTGCCACTTCCCTCTGGCAATTTATTGGATTTAATAGTTCGTTTTGTCTCTCATCAATGTGGCAAATTAGTCATCAATAAAGTATAAAATTTTAGGGTAGGGTATAAAAGTACTTCAGGCGTCTTTATTAAATACCGTGTTGTAAATTCCCCTGCATTCTCGTGAAATATATTAATGAAATGGTCAATTATATAAGCCTATTACGAAGAGAAAACTTTACGCCAAAGCAGCATGATATTTGGACTTTTATAAAATAGAGATTGTGATAATATTTTAAATATATAAATGATTATTTCAAATTATCGGTAAACATATCCAAGAGTTTATGGAGCTATAAATAGCACTCCTGATTAGTGTATATAATGCCATTGCTACTATATACAAGAAAATTTCCCTTGTCGAATTTTCATTTTTATCTCAAAATAGCTTTTGGAATCTTAAATAGAACTCTGTAAGGTGTGATAAGAAATGTACGACTTGTTAGAAAAAAATATATTTTCAAACTCAGTGTGCTACTTCGAGAGTATCCACTTTATAGTTTGTATATATATACTGAAGGGAGTATCTAAGCGTTGTATCTAACAAATTATAATATTTCCTATGGTGATCCCTAACATGTCAGAGTACACACCAGGAGATCTCGTGAGAGTAGCGATAAACCGAACAGCATGTGGCTTTTCAATTGATTTGAAGCATAATTAGAGTTTGATATAAGGATATCATATTAGGAGTATACACCTTTGCATGAAGGAAAATGATTAATGAATAAATGAAATAAACTAAAATGTTTGAAGTGAAGTAGAACACAATTCATTTGTTTCTATTTATAGATGTTTCGCATTTCCATTGTAGCTTTCCATTCTTGAGCTTTCATTCCATTGAGCTTCTAGACGTCAGATCATTCAGAAATTCGAATAGGATGGTTTCATAAAATAGTATATTAGAAAACAAATTTAATGATTTTTTTCTGGGAATGTGCTTTTCAAAGTGTTAGTAATTGATATAGCAATTAATATTTTATTGGGAATGAAACCTATTTTATTGGTAGACTCTTAGAATAGTTAAATCGTGCTTTGGCTTAAGTTAGTTTCTATTACTGTGTTGGATTTAGTCTAATCCATACTAAAAATTTATATTAACATTCTCTTCGAACAGCACAAGAATACGAGAAGCTCTTCTAGCACAATATATACTAAAAAATTAGTCAAAAATCATTTGAACATATTATTTCGGATTGCCTAGTATTCAGAACACAGAGATCAATATATCTGAAAAACATTGCTGAAAGCACAAATTGTATTGGTGAAATTTATAATGAAGACAAGTCATGCTGTACGACTATATATTTAATTTGTATCATTTTGTAAAAGAAGTTGCTACAATTACTTATATATGTAATTATTAATATGAGATATTTATAATATGGTATAAAAATTATTATTGTCATGTATGCCTGCAACAATTCAAATAAAATTTATTATTATTATTATAGAAACATGAATTTTCATTAATTAAATTATTGTAATGATAATGAATACAATTTACATGATAATATTGATAATTTATACTTTATAATATACTATAGTCTACAAGTGTTCCTATACCCGAAATCTGTTTCAGAGTTTTGACTGTCTAAAGGCGAATGTATACACCTAACAATAAATCGGCAAACTTTTTAACAACTTCCAATCATATCACTTGAAAGTAATCACGTGATCTAGTTCAAAAATTCATCACCAATTTCTGAATTGGTCATTTTTCATATCGGTCAGTGAGCGATTTATCAAGGTCAAATTGCCAGCAACTTCCAATCAGATCGAATACGAGAAAGACCTTACCTAGTTACCTTCTTCCTCGCGTTTACAATTCCGCCATTATTCTAAGAAGTGCCAACAGAACACATGTAGTACCATAGTTCTAGTGAAGACATGTTTGACTTATAACTGTTGGTACTGCATACGCAAGTTTTATTGTGAGTTTGTGTGAAGTGTGCATTGTAAGGGCAATAAATTGGAGAATTAACTTGGCCAATTTCTTGTTGGGGCCTTAACAGCCATTATAAATATCTATTTTCATTCTCCTTTTCTCATTTTTGCTTCCATTGTTTGTGTTTTCTTTATAGTGCTTCCATTATCTTACGCACCTAAACTGGTTATGCCTTCAAACTATTTTAACAGGTAGACCCTTTGTTGACCATTTGTTTGGGTGCTTCAAATTGTGTATTTTCTATAGAGTTCGGAAGTTGGTCAAAGAAAACAAATAAGTCAACAAAGCGGATTATCAATTGTAGGAATGTTAGAAACACCCTTGATGGGTTAAACAGTTTAGGTCCGTAAGATTTTGGATAAAGTATATCTGAGTAGACAAACGCAAACAATAATTGCCATAAATATAAGTTAATGAAAGTCACAACATTGCCTAGTATATCAGAAAAATATCAGAGTATTGTAATTTTATATGATTTTCTTTTTTTGTTTTATAATAGCTTTGTAATCAACAGGTCTGACAAGGTTGTCCAATATGTCTTTGGGATCAACAGAATGCTATAAATTTAAACATGTATAATGTTGAATGATGTACCCTGCTGGAAGTGATCTATTTTAAAATACACATAAATGCATTTTAAGAATTCTTAATAATTGAAAATATTAACGCATTATGATACTCACATAAACCCCGTCTGTATAAAATATAAAAGATGTTTTTAGTGCAATATATTATAGTATTCTCGTTAAAAATATATATACCAAAATGATTGTAAAATGATCCTTAGTAGGTAGTGTAATAGATAGACTAATACACTATCTAGTAAGAATCGGTCTATTATTTTAAAAAATGGAAATTTTTAGAAATGTTCCGGTATCCGATGGAAACATGGTAATAATTATATCTACAACATAACCAAGTTAAAGAAGTACTGAAAAAATTTGATCAATTCAGACTGTAAGTCGCAAAAAAGATTGACATTTAATTGTATTACGCTGTGTTCTCAAAGTCACTAAGATTTTTACAGTAAAAAAATATGATTAAGTATGTGTAATTTTGTGAAATTTTCCAACTTTTTAAAATACATGAGGTAAGCATTAAATTAGAACTTATTTGAAAACTAAGATATTTTAAAATATCTTTATTTTCTCTTTTCTAGTGGGAATAATAACATATTTTAATATCACGGTATTAATAACATATTGTCATAATTATATTCTGATAGCTAATAAGTCAATAATGGTTTTAGTAAAAATATGCAATATTAAATATTCCATAAAATATATATATATATATTAAAAAATGTTTTTTTTTAATGCACAATTGGTAAGTATATAGAAGAAACAACAAAACATTCCTGAAGTTTTGAAATTAATATAAGGTTTGAAATAAATTTTACAAATGGATCACCAGGTTTTATGAAGACGATAATTTAATTTTTTTTAAAGTATTTTTTATAAAAAGTCAGAAAGATAAACCTATTTATGCTGAAAAATGTTAGACTTTTTACCATAATATGATATTACCTTTTTCTAACGTTTTTATACACGATTGTTTTATCATTAGATTTGCAGTAATGGCAATACTAACACTAATTCACTATTAGTTGTTTTGGCTCTAAACAGAGATTATTTTAAGATCATTGATACCATTGTAAACAATATTGTGTCAGTATACTGATTTCAATCATACTATAACAGTACTGTAATATTTTTATTATCTTGTAAATAATGTTAATTCGTAACAGGCTATAGTCTATATTATTACTGTTAATTACTTATCTTACCTGAATGTTGCAAATGTACAGATGATATTTTTGATACAAAACATAAAAACATATACAATAATCAGCACTGGAGTTAAACATGCTGTAACCGAAATGCGAATACCCAATTCCATTATTCTTAAAATCTGAAATTAAATGAAAAAATTTAATTCATTTGTGACGAGATATTATAATTTTTAATACAACATACAATTTCGTAGATAATTGTGATTTCTTAAAAGAAAGTTCCTGTATTTATACTATTTAATAAACAATAATAGTTTCATACATTTACTTTTTAATTGCTTGAAGCAATATGTACGGTGGCTGAGAATGGTCAATGAAAAAATATTTGTATATAGGGGCATATGCACTAAGTCCTAAGTCTTAAGTCCATTGCACCACAACGCATTGCTGTAAGGTAGGGTGCAGAATGGCAAGTACATGACGTCACTAAAAAAAGAAAGACTACGAACATCGAGGGGTTGTCCACTTCCGTATTGCATTACAATACGCGTATTACCCGTATTTCGGCGTATTGTCACGTATTTCGACGTATTGCAGCGTATTCTGTATTGCGGTGTACACAGGAATTTAAAGTCGACAACCCCTCGATGAACATTTTATTCAGGAAACGTGATTGGTTGTCTTGATACTGATTAAAGACTTATCACTTTGACTTTAAGACTTATAGGACTTAAGACTTAGGACTTATGACTTAGACAGTGCATATACCCTTATATAAAAATATTTTTTCATTGACCATTCTCGACCACCGTACAAATTAGAAATGAGAATAGGAAATTTCATTTTTTACTTTAAAATAGGTGATATGAATATTCCATCAGAAAATGGGAATTGTTTTATTCCAATTTTTATGGAACACCTCAATGTGAAAATATAGCCTCTGTTTCACAAAGATAAATTAAATTTGACTTCATTAAAACAAAACAATAATATACATGAACAACGAATAAAAAAAAAACAGTAATATGCTTTAAAAAATAACAATGTCCTTGAGAACTTTTTCTATTGGGAAGTCACAATTTTTCATTTCATTATTTTATTTAACCCCAATTTTTCATCATAACAGTAAAATATTGATGACTTCTATAGGAGATAAATAAGATAAACAAAATTAATAATACAACATTACATGGTGATGTGACACAATCTAAAGTACGAATACCAGTTGTAACATACCATATTCTTTTAACATTTGAAACGACGTAGATATATTAAAAGTCCATTTTATTAATAAAACGAATTATGCTTAAATAGTAATTAATATTAAGATGGTTTTACCCCTAGCAGTCGACACAACAACAAATACAGAAATAATTTTTTCTTAATATTTACCTTATGTATTGTCCTTTCCTTTTGCCTTATTTAAATATTAAAGAGTAGGATTTATTAACATTGTAAAAATCTAATTTAGCTTTTATACCGATATGGTGGAGAAAACGATTTTTAGGTGAAGACAAAATAATTTCAATTGTTTTTGTAATACATGACGTAGCCATGACACTCGCTCCATAAGATGATAACTAAAAACCTTTGGAAAAGATTTTTCTGATCGGATGAAAAGATGTAGGTAAATATTATGATATTATTAAATACTACGATTACTACCGGTAAGTTAGAAGTAGAAATTCCATTTGAAATACGTGCAATAGCTGTTTGATTGGAAATAGGTTCGGGCCGTGACCGCTAGGTGGCTCCCAAACTATAGGCTTCAAAATACTCAAATGTAGGCACGGCGCGTGGCATGCGCAGTAGAGTCAGCGGTGCCGTGATCCCCCTAAGCAGTTGACGAGTTACCCCCTAAAACTAATTTAAACACCCCCCTATTGTTCTTCAATA
>JAQIWE010001380.1:0-16079 GCA_034698565.1 Campodea plusiochaeta
CTAATATCCATTGTGCTATATAGCGTTTTTTCCCTAATTTTTCGCTAGTAGAATCAATGACAGTATTATTTATACAAGGAAAAATTTATTAATATTTTTACAGAAAATATAATAATTTGCAAGATTTTAGTTAATTTGAAAAGAAAATAGATTTCCGGCTACTTAGACCCTTCTTAATCTAAGGTAGAATAGAATTAGCTTTTTAAGTACCAAATCAGTAAAATAAAAATTACACGCCTAGTAAGTTTCTTCAGGATTGACAAATAAGAACAGTTCAATAAACAATTTATTAAATTAATGGGTCACTTGGGTGAATGGGTCAAACTAGGTCACTGATGGGTGACCCATGACCCATTCAGAAATGGTGACCCGAATGACCCATTCCATCTCTGATTCTCGCAAGGCAGCGAAATTAAGCAGGAAGATTTGTGCTACCTTGTGAAAAATCTATCGACTATATAAACAGATATATCTTTTGATCCGTTGGGTAAAAAATGTCGAACTTTTTGCAAAAATTCTTTAATAATATAAGGTACAAGAAAATCACAGAAAACCGGAAAATCATTATCTGCTGAAGAATCCTCAAAGAATCATACTCCACTACATGTTTTTTTCTGAAGTGAATTACCCCTCTCGTAAAATTCTATATAAAAAGTCAATTAAATAAATATGTTTCAAATTATGCTTAACTTTGGTTGAGAATAAAGGAATTTCTTAATTTCTCTCAACATATTTTGTATACTCTTTCAGGGGAAAAAATAAAATTAATTTAATTCGTACTTCATGTCTTTTATTAACTCTTAATAACTGTAACACAACAAATGTAACAGTATTACCAATCACTGGATAATCTAACTGGAGTTCACAAAAAAACATTGCAACTTTAAAATCATTATTTTACTCAACTATCAAAATACTGATGCAGGCAAAATCAAACAAAAATACAATATTTACTATCTTGAGACATATTTTTTTAAATCACCAGTGGTTTATTAATTATCAACACTAACATAGTGTTGTTTATAAAAGTCCGTTTTACAACAATAATTCGAAAATAGTTATTCTAAGAAGTTTAACAATTAAAATATTTTTTCCATAATCGGCTGTTTGCTACACTGAGTAGAATAAAATTTTAAAATAATTCGAGTTTAGCATATTATCACAATTTTAAACTATTACTTTCCTATAAAAATTGGCGATTTCGTAAATTACAAATATTCTGTTTTCTAGACAATTTTTCTGTCAACTATTACACAGAATTAAAATGAAAGTTATATTAGTCTACATAAAAATTTAGATTTAATAAAATGGTAAAGTTCAGTTTCTAATAAGACAATTATTTATTAATTTTAAAAATTAATTATCCTGTAAAAAAATTATGAACCCAAGAACGCGAATTAATAAAATTCCATTTTATTGTATATTTTATTACCATGCTAAATTCAGTACGATTTTATTCCAATTTATTTTAAGCCTAGACAAAACAATAATAATAATTACCGTACCGGTAAATTAATTTCATTTTCAACACAATTTTCTATAGAAACAGCCGATTATGAAATTTTACACTTATAAAGCTATAGGGTGATCATATGACAAACATTTTCAACGAGGACAAAATTAATATAATAATTGAAGAAATGTGTACTCAATTCAGTGAGATAAATTCGATTAAATACCCGTGTAAATTAAATTTCATAGTACCATAAAAAGAGTTATTTTTATTCCAATATCACTATAATTTTTTAGTACCCGTACTTTAAAAAAATTGTAAATCTTACATTATCTTAAAATCTATTAGCACTCGTACGCAAAAATCAGTGTGTCCCGTATTTAATTTACAGATTATGACGACCCTATTTAACACAGTGAACTTGCATTAACAATATAATTATGGAATGTGAAAAATCATTTTTTATTTTTTAAAGACAAATAACATCGCGAACGCTGTACAAATTATTACTGCTTGTCTTTAAAAAATAATTACAAAAATATATAATATGACAATTATGACTATAATATTAATTATGACAATTATTTGATGGAATGACGAGAAGAAACGCGAAAAATCTGAAACACAAAGCCTGAAAATAAGAGAAATGTAACATTAGTAAAATATATTATTACAAATTAACATCACAGTTTTAAACCTGTATTTTTTACAGCGGGATGTCATCTTTTCCAACACACAGATCCCGTTTTACTTTATTTGTTCTCTATTGCATTCGCTTTCCCAAGAGACCGCTGACTAGCTGTGTTGGAAAAGATGGCTTCCCGCAGGGAAAAAAAATACCCCTTTAAATAAATATTAATTGTATGGAAGTTAACTCAATAATAGACTATTACTTTTCCTAATTTACAAAATCCATTCTCATTTTTCCTATGTTGTGTCGGTTATATTTAACCAAGAAGTATTTCATTTAGAGAACTAGAAAGGTAGGAACTGTATAATTTCACTTAATAAATAGGTTAATTTATAATAATTAAAGCAAGGGTCAATATATTTGAGTAACGTTGCTTTAGTTGAAAGCAGATGATGTTTGAACAATCTATTTTAATATTCTATAGGGAGGGAAGGAGAAGGTATCTGATATTTCAAAACATAATCAAACATAGACAATAATATAAATTTTAACTATATTCCTTCTTCTCATTATTGTAATATTCAATGTTATAAAAAAACATTCAGATAATTTGTACCTCGTTTTATGTTGAGTACGTGCATGTTCAGCGTATACTGTAATTGCAGTGCATTATATACTGTAATTCTAGAAATTTCCTGCTTGTTGTCGTTAATCTATCCTAATGGTTCCATCTAATTAAGATTATTAAATCAAACAAAAAAGGCAATAAAATCACCCATTTAATCCAACCACATAATGACTTCATAAAAACATGAAACAGTACCCACGCAATACATTCACTTTAATGGAATCAGAAATCAGTTGCGAATACATTTACGAGGGAAATGAAAAGAGTTTTTAATCTTTTTTGGGAAGGTGCGGGGTACAGTATTAAGTTATTCGATAAAGTTATTATTAAACCACCTTGGTTTTTATTCAAAGTCAAAGTAATTTTGTTGAAATAGCTTCATAATTACATAATAACAGTCATTCTCATATCAATGATCTCGAGTTTACGTAACATGAAAGCATGTTTGAATAAGTGTCTAACAATTCAATAACGTACGGAATGTACCAAAGTGATACATTGAGCAGGTTCTTAGCAATGTAAAGCAGTGTTGTAGGAATTCAATAATGCTTCTGAAATTGCGTTTTCATCACATTCAGGAAACCTTGACTACGAAGTGTGAAGTAGTGTGTGGTACATTTCGTTTGTGCATCCTTTTGAACTCTATAATAAACTTAGAAACAATATTTTTATCAATAAAATATAATTATGTCATATATCACATCGAGTACCAAATATGGATATCAACGTTTGACTATATCCATGAAATAAATTTTAGGAACACACGCACTTAATCTGGTGGTATATATTGAAAGAAAAAGTGTCCTGGCAATTATTTTTGAACTTTCTTCGTATACCGATTAGTTGTATATGTTTTGTGTATCAAATAAATTCCAAGAATCACACATATATTAGTAATGTACTTCTGTTATTACATCCCCCATATGTTACCATTCAATCAGTATCCTATAGTCACTAATTAGTTTATATGGTGAGAAAAATACCAGTATTATGAAAACAAATCTGCTGTATTATATTACATATAAAATGGGAAACTGTAAATAATATTTATGTTGCGCACTCTGACGACAAGTGAATACTTCGATTTATCTGAAATTTAATTCCTGAAAATTATTAAACACTAGTTCTGCTTTTTAGTTCCTTCCTTTTCATTACTTAGAAGAGTATTCATTTACAATACATGGTGATAGTAAAGATCTTAGCCAAATATACTCTGTACATTTCTGGAATATCTTAGCTACAGTATTTCTTGCAAAAATATTTATAATCTTGTATTAATATTATTGTATATAATTTTTTATGATATTATTTTTCATGGAGAAATGTACACGAAGATTTATCTTGTAAAAGAAACTGATAGAAGAAATAGTCATGAGCTAGTCCAAGACACAAATTTAAAAACATTTTATTGAAATTAATTTGATATTGTTATCATGTGGCATCTGTCATTTTACTCTGATAAACAGAGAGTATAAACAATTTATGTCAAGTTAAAAATAATAAAATTTAAGAGTGTATTTTTTTAGACAGAACGAATCAACTGAACAGAACAGAAATAATGACACAAAGTAATTCTTGAGAAAAACCTTGATTACGAGCAATAATGAATTTGAAGGTTATATATTTGAAAACAATTTTTTGAGCCCCTCACGTTCGCATGGCATACTAAATGATACAGAATGTGTATAACGAACGAGACATAAATATCAACACCATGAGTAAATTTGTTTTGAAGATTGGGACTAACATTCACAGCAACTGCCGTTGTAATAACTATCTACTTTTTCAGCTACTAAATGATTAAAAATTTAGACAGCAAGAAAATTTATTAGTTATACCGATGTAATTGACTTTAGCAGAGGAAAAAAGCAAAACAATAATTCATTTCGACCAGACAACTTTGAAAAGATTTGTTTTAGTGTACTCTTTACACCTTATAAGAAAATATACAAAATCATCCAACGCAGATTTGTAAATCTCTTGATTTCAGAAACTACCTTTTACTGATGCAAACTACACATAGTCTATGTCACCTCGTTTGAGCCGGTGGTGTTGGGAGGTGTTCCTCCTCTCGTTTTAACAGTGAAAGTTATAATTCGGTCTAACAATACACAGCCATTGTTGTTTATTGTTCTAGTCAGAGGTTCCTATGGGAATTCCGTAATCCTTAAAATATTCGAGGCTCAAACGTCGCAGCATGAACTATATATATGAATGGAACCCTAACAGTACTTATATACCAACCACCAAGCTACAGATGCTATAAAAACACCCAGTATACCATAATACCCTAGAACGGAACAAAAATTACTTGACCTCCCTTGTAGTGCCAACATTACTGACATAATATGGCATAAAATTGCTGCGTTTCGCAATATTTACGACTCATTTCGGAGGGTGACGCTAATTTAAAATCAGCAACCATTAAGGACCCAATGATGATGGGAAAAACTAGTGACTTTTCTGTTTATGTGGTAAAAGAATGAAGTCCTTATTCTGGTTCTCGCTCAAATTATAATTCAGTTGTATAGATGAGAAGATTTTGGGTCTTTGCCAAGTTGTAGTGCTTTCTCTTGGACGTAATATGGAAAAGAAAAATGTTGTTCATACAAGGAGTACGTGTGGAAAGCATTATTATACCTGATGTACTTTACATCACTATATAAGATATAGAGTGTGGTGGTACTTTATACGATTGACAGAAAGAAAACAAGGAGTGTATGAGCTCACAGGGTAGCAAAATATAGATAAATAATATATTTAGTATGTCACTATTCTTATCTGGATATTTGTTTCATGATTTGAGAAAAAAAATTGTACATCATGTATTTGATGGAAATGACGGTCCTTTCTATAAAGAATCGATTATTTCCCTGCTGTTCCCATGTGGCGTATACTGAATCAAATGTTTTGTTTCTTAGATATCAACCACTGTCATTTAAAAATTGAGATTGAAATAAAGAGAGTAGAAAACTACGTCATCAATTTTCCATCATACATTTTAAAAATAATCGTATCTACTATACACTTTTCAAATATTATTACAGTCTTACTAAGAAATAAAATGTAAAAGGAACAAAAGTTGATCTAATTTTATCAGCAGCTTCTGACCATGATGTAAATTAAGTGTATAGTGTTCTTACCAATGCTGTAAAAGAGTAATAAAAGAATGGTGTAAACTACTTTCTCGATACCTTTCGATTTTCCCAAAGATACAACTTACTCTTTGAAAACCTTTATGGTCGTAAATAAATAATCGAAACCCTTTCTTCAGATTGAACGGTTCTTCAATCACATCAGTAACTGATTGAAAACTACTATATCATAGAAACTATCTGATGGATGTTAATAAATTAGTGACTACAGTTACTGAATGGGAACAGCTTCAGAATGAAAAATTTGTTTTTCAGAAAATATAAAATATATATGAAAATTTGAGTTCGCGAGATTACGTATCTGCATTTAAAAAAAAGTAGGTGACAAATTTTCAAATATGATATTTCAAAATGTATGCGTTTTCAAACATATCACACTATATGTAATATATTTCACCTGATATGCTTAAGGGACGTATTCATATGTATTATTCATATGTATGATGGTTTGTGTAAAACCGAAACCGGTTGTGTGTTAATAAATATAACATCGTAGATTATGCAGAGTTTGGCGTATTCTTTATATATGGACGTATTCATGTTTAAGATACTTCTTGGTAATATTTCCCTTTATAAACATATTGTATTTTGCGAATCTTTTCAAACTTTTATTGTACAGTTGATAAAGCCTTTTTATTAATAAAGGTAAAACGTCCCGAAGCTAATTAGTTTGTTTCATATAAGTGGCCAGACCCAAGAAGTATCTTAAATATTTCACCTGATATTTCTTTGTTATTTTTACAACTACTAACTTGGCCAAGAAATCAGTGTTAAAATGGTACTAAAAAAGTTGGTTTAAAAAAAACTGAAATTTTACTGACAAAAAGCGTACCCTTCTCGTTAACCAGTCGATAATGTTAAAAAACATAATCTCTGTTAACACCGATATCAATGTAACAAATAAATGCTTCACTACATAACAATAATGATATTGAAAATGTCATAACACTTCTATAATATATCTAATCTATACTACTATAACTACAAGAACATATAAACACTGTGAAACATACACAAACATGCATAATTTTCCATATCCAAATACAAACGAAGTGAAAAAAGGTCCAGGCCAACACATTCCTAGTTTTATTGGGTAGTATTTAGAACCATATCGAGAATCAAATGGGGTAAAAATGTAAAGACAAAGCATATAAATAGGGTAGAAGGGGCATTACTATATAGAACAATAAAACTTTTCAGTTGTTTGAAACTTACATGATGGCCTGGGGCATGTTGGCAGAACTAAGCACAAAAGACATTATACTTGTATAGAAAAGAGTAGGAAATGTGTTCTTTTTGCTAACAGATTATAGAGCAACAGAAGAATCATTTTATATACAGTGCTAATAATACAATGTGCTTATACAGACAAATAGCATTGAAAAGCTAAAACAAACACAAAGCTATTATACTTTTTATATCTCTTCATCTAATACATTTATATTGTGATGTGTTACAAATATTAATACACGAATAGCACAAACAACAAAATGCTTAATTCCCAGATAGGATTGCAGTATAGTCTGTCTCAAGGCAAAATTCCAGGTGGATTTTGCTTTTTCCATTACTTGTCTGGAATTTAGCATTCACAAAAGAACATAGGTATTTATGACGGTATAGCAATATCATAGTTTTTTATGCTGATTTTCCTATATTTATAAGTAAATTAACTTATAATTTTGAACTTGGAATCTTGAGATGAAAAAGAAATACAGTACTTATTTTAATTTACAGACACAATTAAAAAGATGGTTAACCCATATATTAGTTATATCTGATATATCTACAGTATAAGAAAAATTGACTTTCCTTTCATGATGATTTCTAGTGGTATAGATCACTTTTTGTGACTTCAATTTCTCTCGGTCACTTCAGTCACATCACCGATCGGTCACTGAATTTCCAAAATAACATCACAGATATACAGGAAAATCTATCACATAATAGCTTTTTCAACACTCACTGATTTCAGGTGTTCTGTAGATATCATCAACACGAATGAATCGACAGCACATATTGTATAACACGAATGAATCGACAGCACATATTGTATAATTTCATTCAATGTTTTGTTGTTCTTAGCAGGTTGTGTTACTTTAGGTCAGTGTAGGTTATTAAAACATCTAATTCAGGTAATTATAGGTTATGCCAGGTTTAGGTTATTGTGGTCAAGTAACTGGCCATTCTAACAAAACCTTACCTAACCACTAAACATGACAGTACCTGATCCAACTTTACCTATAATAAGTATTACTCATCTCTATCAAAAGCAACCAAAGTAATAACCACGTAAAATTGAGTCATGGAAAAATCTAACGACTGATAGTTTTCATGGAAGAAAAGTTTAATACTAAAAACCAATCACTTTAAATTAGCAACATTTCTATTTTGTTGTTATTCGTTAAATGAATAAGTGAGTGAAGACAATATAATTATTTAGGAGGATGAAAAAATTTATAAAAACAGTCCACAAGAGACCTTTCTCCTGAGAAGGTCTCTTGCTGTGTTCAAGAGAACTTTTCTCCTGAGAGATTACTTGACACTAATTTACTTTTGTTTGTTTAAAAAAATATTACTTCTGTATAGGAAAGAAATTTCTCAGAATACTACTGAAGGAAATTATATATCTCGCTGAACTCTAGAAAGTTACTTTAACTTTATGAAGAATGATATTTTTTTCTCCCGTCGTTCTTTAATAATTATATAATGTTTAAAGTTATTTTAATTTAGTTGCAGACTTGTTTTTTTATGTTAAAGTATTTATCGAGCTATTTTAAAATTGTGTGGTAATACAGGCCAGAGGGTATAATGGTAGTGTAACAATCCCAAATCACTGAAAAGCTGATATTCACAGAAGAAATAAGAAGAAATAATCAAGCTGAGTAAATACTCATTTTTAAGATAGTTAAAAGTAATTAAAAAAATAATGTGTCACGTAAAAGCAAAGTGAGAAGTATTAAACGACTTTCATAAAACTAGTTGCTGAATGTGTAGTTATACAAAAAGTATACGATATCAAGAAAATAACTTGCAATTTAAACCATGAATGCCAACATTAAATAAACATTTTCCTTTGTGTGAAGGGCGTTTCCACCTAAGTTCCTGTAGAATGTCAGTATTATTTTACACTAATGTAAAATACTGTGACATATGTATATACGACATAAAATCATTGTATAACAGAATGAGAAACTCCTACATTCAATTAATGAATTTATAAATAATAAATGTATTCCTTATATATACAGCTCTCAAATGTATTCCTTATATATACAGCGCTCAATGTTAAAGGTATGTTTTCTTCTTATTTTAGTAGTTATTTCTCTGGTCAATATTTTTACTTAAAACGTGTAGTTTTTTCAGCGGGAGGTAGAGTTTTCCAGGACAATGTGCCGTTTTACTTTCTTTGTTCTCTATTGTATTCGATATCTCGAGGAATCGAAAAGCCGTGTGGAAAACGATGCTCCCAGTTGAAACATTGGGTTTTTAAGAAATATGACCACGCGTGGTCATTGTGTGTGCGTTAGATTTTTCCACGAATGCTGTCCGTTCTTTCTATTCTGGAATCCAAAAAGATCATTACTGACTTTCATATCTGCTTTTCATACTTATTTAATTATACCATTACCATCCTTACCAATGTGTATGTAATTAATCATTCAACACTTTATTTACAATTGTGTTATTTCGTAATATAAATATTTTAATGTCATTTTACAGTAAATTTATCGAAGAAAAAAGAAGAGAATGTCTTGATACCCCTATATTTCTAACGAAGTTATAGCTACAATACTATTCATACAATGCCATAAAGCAAAAATAAAGCTCTGATTCCATCATCTTTGATTAATAACAATTTAATATTTATTAGATGAAGTTGTTATGAAACACCTACAGTACTTATATTACAGTAATACTCCAAAGACAATGTTGCAAATGAATTGTGACATACTCCGTTCCCTATCGTCGTTAATGTAGATTAATGTGTATACAAATGATTTTTTTTTTAATTTCCCAGAAGATTCGTAGCAACAAGAAATTTGTTTGGTATAAACATTTCAACTCGCTTTTACAATAAAACACAACAAACTTGAACTTTCCTGTCTACAGTACAAAACAGCAGCTACTGTAAAAGTAAAGAAGAAAAAAAAAGCAATTTAATAACTGCATTCCCTTTGTGGAGACAAAGGGAGGTGAGGGGGGGGTGTAGCTGCCTCACACACATTCTAGCTGAGGCTGAGGGACATGTATATGGAAAAGCTTTTAGAATGCAAATAGAGGGTGAACAAAGTTGATCAATTGTGTTTCAGGACAAAATGCTTTCATACCGAGTCAAGAGAACTTTTGCAATCATTGAGCCAAATTCCAACCAGTTTAGAAATGTGAAAACTTGTGTGAGTAACAGTCGACTGGAGTCTAGTATCGGGTCGAATTCGGGATTTCCATTGCTATTACTCCATATGAAGTCCAATCAGGTTTTTAAGGTTATCTTCTTTGAAACCCGTTATAATATAAATAAGTTGCGTATAGGAATACTACAATATGTGTAGCATGTGAAAATTTAGTTGAAAATATACCCCGCTTTGTCTAAAAAAAAGTAACACATTTTCGGTAATACCTTCTAAGCTCTGCTTTCTATTCAATCATGAGTAGATTCACAGTGAGTGGTAAACAACACACTTTGTGCGCGCTTCAAAATCACAAGGATAGAGAGAGTTGCTACTTTTTTTTTTAGCTGACATGGAGTATAGTGAGGTATATTATTATGATGGTCAGCAAAAACCCTTGGAGATGCCGATCACATAAAAAGACACTAATTTTGTTATTTAATTTAAGCTTTACTTTTCGACTTTCTATACTGTAATCTATATCCTCGATAATTTTTTGTATTCGATTTTTTTACAGTAAGAAATTAATATCGCGATTTCTTAAAGAGATTTTCCATCATTTTATAGATATTATACAAATTAATGCATCTAACCAAACATGTATTACTGGCAAGGGGGCCTAGAGCGAAATATACTGATCGATATATCATGATGCTACGAAAGGGGATTTATCTTCAACACTACAACCTTATCACTTGATGTTAATTGAGTTTGTTAATTGATAAACGATTACAAGATTAGCAGATACAACACATCCGTATCATTTGATACTACATCAGAATTGCACCACTATTACAATATGAAATACTAAAATTTCAGAATAACTTTCATTCCTATATAGAAGTTCTGTGAATAAACTGCAAATCTGCACGCTTTATCCTGAGATTTCCATTTTGTCTTTACCACAAATAAAGTAATTAATAATAATATTATTTACGTTGCTTTATCTGGTTCACTGGGTGAATATGCAAAAATGTGAGAAGGTAAAAAATTTGCTTTGCTGACAACATTTTTTATAGTAACTGAGGAGTCATTTCATAAATTTTATCATTCATGTATGAGTAATTTATATTTTTAGCGCCAAATATTGTATTTCACAATGCAGAAATTATACCAATTTAAAATACTTTGCAAGTAAGCATCATTCATCAAACTTTCTTATTAATTCTAATTGACTACCAATGTCAGAATACATCACGATAAAATCATCGGACAAGTGTATTCTACTACCTATCTTAGCATCCTGAAGTAGTTTTCATATTATGACAGTTTTACTTCAACCAGGACTGAAAAATCTGATCCCTATATGCAAAAAAAGTGTGAGTATGTTTCTCTGCTGCTCTGTCAACTCGCACCATTTTTCGTCCGTCCAGAAAGTTTAGCCTTTATTTCTATTTCTCTCTCAGGGAACCTTCCGATCCCTGTCACTATTCATATCCGGAATATTCTGATGGATTTTAAGTTAACGTCATGCATTTCAACATAGAATTGATGGAGAATGTGACAGAGAAATTGCTCTGCAACGTTTTGAAAAATAAAAATAAAAGATTTAAATATAACCATATTTTTATATATGTTGGGACTAATTATTTAAAAATGAGGATTACAAATAGATTACTGTGAAAGAATGACTGTAAATTATATTTGAAATTAATGTACAGCGAAATTTTTCCGTTTTTCAGGCAAATATTATTTAAATATAACACTAATTACAGTTGGTGAAAGAGCTTTAGGAAGAAAATTAAAGATTTTTCAATAATTCCGCTTACTTTAGAAAAATTTTCCAGATTTTAAGTCACTCACAATTCTCTCAAATAACACACAATTTCTTTTTTTCTCTCTCTCTCTCTCTCTCTCTTTTCATTATTTTTCTCTTTTCCTTTCTTTCTTTTTTCTTTTCCTTTTCCTCAAGCGGGGGATGAGCCCCCTTAGCCCCACCCCGTAGATCCCCACCTGATTGTATGCTTTCGAATATGAAGAACTATCCACAGAATTATGAAGAATTGAAATGAACAAGTTCGTGTGAGCTGTACAATCGGTAGACCTACTTGAAACTTGTTAAGAAATACTTTACTCCGTAATACATATTTGATTATATCATAAATCTATAATACATATCCCCATTCAGATTAATATTCGCATTATCGTATTGGTACTATTTCAAAAGATCAAAATCTATCGTACAGTAACAATATATTAGCATATACAAACCTATACAGTATATATCAAAGCTATATAGAGAAAGAAACAACCTAATATTCCAATTTAATTTATATGAGAAAATAAAGAAGTATAGAATTTACCACATCCTCTGGATTTGAAATTAATATTATACACAGAAGTATATTCTAAGTAAGAGTGACCTTAAGCTTTAATTTCCTCATAGAAGCAAAGGAGTTATATTTTATAGCTCCAAGGGAAAGGTATCTAGAGCAGCATCTAATTACTTGGTGTTTTCCAACTCTGCTACGCTCTATATATTTTCTACTACGTGTTTTGCCTTACATACCTCTTCTTTACCAGCCCCCCTTTCAGGAACAGGTTTGCCATTACAATCTCACAATTTCTTAATCTCTCTCATTCTGTGTTGGATTTTGTTTTATTCTAGACTGTAGAATTTAATCGTTTTCAGGAAAGAAACACCTATAGTTAATTCCACGTTTTGTGAAATATTTTCTGCTAGAACTCTATCAAGTTTCCTGAATCAGTTGTATAGGAAAACCTAAACTCTATCAAGTGTCTTTAGAAAATTATATTGACAATGAATGAAATGGCTCCTAATTGAAAAAAAATTGTGCAAAGCAAGTAAAAAGTATAAAAAAAAATCATGTCATAAAAAATGAATTATTAAGGTAATTATTTTATATTTTTATGATTTGCTACCTGACTCAAATGAAAGAGGCGTATACAATCTATTTAAGCATTAAACCATTGTTAGATTTGTTAGAACCCGGGAAAGTACAAGTTCTAAAACGCAAAGTAACCATATAATTATTGTTATTTGATAATAATACATGTACAATATGAACATTCACAATTATAAAAATAATAGGAAAAACTACAGTAGACATATAATTACTGTTATATCAAACATATCAACTATCAATAGAAAAGTGCAAGTTAATATATCTCTCCATTACCTCTGACGACAGTAACTGGATATTAAAATGGAATGGAATAGATATGAGTGAATAGTGAACATTTAAAATTTAGTTTCATGTGATAACAGTAATTTATGTTTGTGCATTACAATTAAATAGTTAAACCAAACAATATCAATGTAAATCACAACTTCACCTTTTCCATGTCTTTTCATAGTAATTAGATATCCTGTATAATTGTTTCAGGTATTTGAAGTTCAATGTTGTTCATAAAAACATTATTATATTTAAAATATATTTGCTTTAAATTCATTAATAAATTTGCTACAACAGAGGCTAAGTGGTATTTTTTCTTCTATTAAATAGTTCTGCTTGGGTTTATTTCTTCAGGACGTTCGCCTTTATTAATGAATTAGTTTATAAAGCCTGTTTCATTAATAGAGGCGAAACGTCCTGAAGAAATATTGTGTTTCAATAAGTGGTTAAGCCCAAGCAGAATTATTTAATATTACTAATAAATTATTGTGATGTGAATGGCAAGACTGCGTGGGAAGGGATTTGGTTTCTGGTAATTCCACCTCCACTTTCTCTCAGGCAGATTGTTTACAACAACTATACAAAATTTAATTCCTACTTCAATCTCTAACGTGCATAATATTATACATATTTATTACACATTTTCCTGTATATAAATCTGTTGTGAATTATTTTTATATATCAGATGAGATCGACATTACATAAAATATTTTTATATTATTACTTTCAACAAATGTCTTATCTTTAAATATCGAGTAAAAAAAATGAGCGTTTCAAATTAAACTTGGAAGAAAAAGTAATTTGAAAGCTTTTCAAAATTTAAACACTAGGTCGTTTCTGTTTTCAAGATTTTCAGCAACTCTTCTCTTTTTGTGGAAATAAAGTAATGATAAAAAAATGATACTTTGTTTCATCAGTATGATATATTCAACAATTTTTTCGGTTCAATTTAATGAAATTCTGATTCTAACAAAGAAAAAAGGGTTGTTGTTGTTAATGAATAATTGCTGACATATTTATGACACTTCTAAATAATGTAACTTCCAAAGAAACAGTTATGTTTTCATTATGTTTAAATGACTAATATTCATAAGAGGTTACAAACCAATCAATAACTACCACTGAATGTGCATTAAAGATAATTCTTCATACTTTTACAATCCTTAAATGTATTTTAATCCAATAACACCATCCACTGAGAAACAATGAACATTTAAGTGTCAGGCAATTTTTCTGTTTTCATTACACATAAAGTGTTCACTGTTTGGGTAGACGTGTACGTATTTCATATCCTATGGTCTCTATAAAGCTTTTGACTTTACGTCATTTTTATTCTTTATAGCAGTGCATACGTGCATAGTTTTCCCATTATTTTCCTTCACAATCTGAAGAGAATGAAACAATATTTTCCCAAGGTACTGGTTAGCCATTTATATCCTTACTTTATCTTTTATGTCTCAGTACTTCTAGATTCGTGTAATATCTTTAATATGAACATTTCATATTTTCAGATGGGTTGTTGTATCAGATTACATTAAGAAGCTGTCGTGATAGTGAAATATTTTGTTATTGAGTTTAATTATGGTTTGTGTAATTGTTGTGAACAGCATTGAATTAATATTTTAAAATTACACAATGTAATTTGCATAAAATAGCACCAATGAAAATAGTCAATCAATCACTGTTCGGAAGAAAACAATATTAGTGCTAATATCATAGAAGCAAAATTTGTATAACTTATAACAGCTACAGTACAACTGGTTGTACTGTAGGTGTGATAAATTACATCAAAAGTAAACAAATTAAAAGTAATATATAAATCATACGAATTTTAACAAAAAGGAAGTAACAATAATAATTCTGTACAAGAAGAGTATTTTGTATAAGAAAGTTGAACTGATTCAGTAAAACAGATCTAACGAACTTTGCAAAGATATCACATGCGTTTCAAATACTCCACTTTTTTGTAATCTTTCCCTATTCTTGTAAAGTTTGTGCTACGAATGTGAAATGAGAAGTTATATCAGACACTGAAACTTATACTTTCTACAAACTTTTATCTCAAGTTTCACACTCAGAATCTTGATATACAATCGTTATCATTTCTATTCTTACGAAAGTTGGTTTTATTCTGAGCTTGCACTCTCTGTTCCTTAAGTTAACAGTTTCTTTCTTAGAATTGTTTTCTAATTTATTATTTAGAGACTATTGAATTTTTATTATACAGTTTAGATGAATTGACATTCTTTTTAGAAGTTGTAAATACGAAGGCATTGTTTTCTACGCTCAAAATAATGATGATGATTAAGTTATTTTTCTTATCATAATAAAATTAATGATCTACATCTAATGGTGATTTCAGTATAGCCTTTTTAAAGGGTTACCTGCAGAAAATGAATTTCCCGTTTTCTGTGATTTTCTTGTACCTTATATTATTAGATAATTTTTACAAAAAGTTTGACATTTTTTACCCAACGGATCAAGAGATATTTCTGTTTATATAGTCGATTTTCTACAAGGTAGCACAAATCGACCTGCTTAATTTCGGTGCCTTGGAAAAATACGCAAATTATTTGCTGAAAACACATATCAGAACACATATCTATTAACTAGTAGCAAAACTGACTTAAAAATAATGCAAATTAATCATTTTATTCATATATCAGCAGTTGTCTTGTTTTGGGCCA
>JAQIWE010001381.1:0-16079 GCA_034698565.1 Campodea plusiochaeta
GGGGGGGCTGGAATGTCGAAGACGAAAAAAATTGACAAGAATTCGAGAGAGTTTTCTTATATTTTTTTAAAAGTTGGGGTTTGGGTAGAAAACCATTTTTAATGAGTATCACGTGAAATATAATGCTTCTTTATTTATTTCAAATTAAGAATATTATTTTTTATATCACTTTAATCAAATCTCATATTAACGACTTTTTAATTATTTTACTTGTTCGCCATTGTTATCAAATATTTTCTTCTTTTAAAATTACAATAATATTAAATTATTTAATTAAGCTCCAGATCATTCGAGCTGATCATGCTTGGATTTATTGTCTATGACTTGTAAAAATCCACATTAGAAATTGATCACTCTGGCGCAAACGGAAGTGCCCCAGAGGAAGAACCGACTGGACTAGACGGAAAACTATGGATTTTCTTGCTTACTCTGGATCTCTTCCGGTTCCGGATTTTCGGTTATTGTTATTATTATTAAACCTGTATTTTTTCCGCGGGAAGCCATCTTTTCACGTATTACGTTTACTTTCTTTGTTCTCTATTGTACTCGCATTCTCCAGAAACCGTTAAGCTGTGTTGGAAAAGATGGGTTCCCCCTGAAAAAATACCCTTTTAATTTGGCGGATTTTGCTGAATAGGAGACAGCAGACAACACAATAAACAAGAGTTTGAGAAAAATTGCCATCAGACACACTTTTATTATATTGTTAATTATTTAGGAGTCGTTGTTAGTGTCTATTCCGAAGCTCTAATTGGTTCGACATATGAACGGCTCCAAATGAAGAATGTCCTGAAGGCGACAAATAACTTTAAAAAACTCGACCATTTTGTCTATGTACTCAACTCCACCAGTTTGAAGATGTTATAACTTTCGGGGTGTCGACAAAAAATTTGCATTCTTTTTACAGCGGGAAGCCATCTTTTCAAACACACATATCCCGTTTTGCTTTCTTTGTCCTCTATTGTACTCGCTTTCCCTAGAGCTGTGTTGGAAAAGATGGCTTCCCGCAGGAAAAAAAATACCCCTTTAATTATTTTTATTTTCAGCATCATACGCCACCAAATGGCAAATAAATAGTGCTGATATTTCCGCAGTTTCTTTTAAAAACAATAGCTCCAGTTTCTCTTTGAATATACCGTATTTAATATAAATTTTAATTCTTGTTACTATACCACAAAACATTTACAGTTGAGAAAACAAACTGAATATTAACATAAAAAATATTCTTGAATAATTTACATTATATAACGACACTTTATTATGGTACTACATATAGATCTTACTTTCATAATAGCCTCTGTAAAGATACGTTATCTCATCACATTATAAAGCATTTATTCAAATAAACGTTGAGAATAAAATAATATTGACAAATAAGTTACATAATTATTTTGCTAGACTTTTTTACACCTGCACCAAAAAAAATCTTCCTTTCATTCTTATTACTAATACCTTGAAATATTTTAGAATTCGCAATAGCCGGAAGGTTTTCCTGCTTTGATGATGTTTCATTGTGGAAAAAAGTAAACTATGACTCATCTTTGTAAAAATACGTTATAAGTATATTATGTATACAGGTTCTCAATCAGCAGATAATGATACAAAGAAGATTTGCTGAAGTGGTAAAATATTGATAAGGGAGCATCCGAGACGTTGCGACACAGTTATATGAGATATGATATAAATAAATCCGATATTTACTTTTTATGTAAGTTTTTTTTTTCTCTGATTGATTTTTGCAGATTTCAGTGTTTATTCTAAATTTATAATGATAGTGCAAAAGCAATTCTGCTTAGTGCTTACAAACAATTAATTGTATATATAATTGTACTGTATATCAAATGTACATAAAGTTTCTACCTATTATCATCGAGACTATAGCCTTTTTTTTTTCAAGCGGCATTGGGCGATGTAATACGAATTTCGAGCGAGTCCTCTACCAGTTTTTACAATCACGCTCGATTTTAAACGAACCTTTACAAGTAGTATTCTCGATTTCGGACAAGACATTTTCTAAACAAATATTTAAGGAGCCTTTTAAAATCGAGTTGATCGAGTTCGAGTCTCCGTTCATCAAAACCGAGATTAAAGGAAAGACAAATTGATGAGAATAGAATTCCTCCTTTTCGGGTCGAAAGTTTAATAGGAGTGGCGCAATGCTATTTCTGTTATTTTTTAATGCTGACCGGTAATACCAATTACTATTGTTCAAGTAAGGCGTTGTTGAAATATTATTTCTTTATTTTTGATCACTTCTTGCTAATTTCTCTACCATTTTTCAACCATTACTCGTAATTTATAATCTACTTAGAGCTCTTCAGAGACCATTGATGCGGCGAAAATATATGAACAATGCAATTTTATCTCGTAATGTTAATTAATGACGATTATTAGTTATTGGAAAATTATTTTGATTAAATTACGACTAATAATTTTTTTTTAGAAAACCAGTATAAAATCCCAAATAAGAATGATATAATAATTATATCATTCACTACAGTAAACTACTCTAATAACTGAATAAGCTTTCAAATTCAAAAACGTGTGATTTATAAAAACTTTAAATTTCTAATATTTTATTAATTAATAAATGAAGTTGCAAAAAATTAAAATTAAATTACCATGAACCTTGTTATAATGGATCGAATCATAAAAATTCCTTAATAATTAAAGATCTTAATGAATTTTTTTTTAGATACTACCAGTCTAAATTTAACATCTTCTTTAACAAAGCGAATCACAGTCCAAAGTACAGAACATTTCCTCTGCTTTATAGTAGCAAAATTACGAACCGTAGACTCTTATCAACAAGAAGATACGAACAAAAAAACAAAGTTCGTCAAGGTCGTATAAAGCTATGCAACCCGCAAGGAAGGACTTCCAAGCAACGAGTTGAAAATCCACCATTGAAAACAGTTGTTTCGCAGCGCTCGAACGGAGAGGGTGTGTTGAGTCGCTCTTTGGACTTGGGATATTTTAGATGTTTTTTGGACAGTGCAATATTATTTTGTGTATTTATTGGTGGACGGATGCATGAATTGATTAGTATTAATTCTTCGAGTGTCAGTGATATTGGCACAACTAACAAACAAAACAGTGTGGTGAATTCGGATACTAACATGGGGAGCATTGTTGTTGAAAAGTGTGTGCCATTGTTGAGTACAACAAATCCAGGACTTTTTACGTTAACTCCTGAGCAATTGGATTCATGGATTTCGCAAAAGCCGCTCAGTGAATTTTATTTAATGGACAATGAGCCTTTCGCACGGTAAGATTTAATTTAATATATTTTTAAATATTTTATTTCACAGGAATGCGAAGTTGTATTTATTTTCTTGTAGGAATGTTTTTTGCATTTTAAACTAGAAATGCCCTCTTCTACCTCATTGTAATAATGCTGGTATGAGAAAAACTAACGGTGAATTTTGAGAGTAATGTTAAATATCCTCGGGCGTTTAAAAACTGCGAGGATTCCAAACGCGAAAAGAAAGAAGAAAAAATCTCGCTCTAAAATATTTTATTATTCCAAACATTATTAAATGACGTGCTCGCAATTTTACTTTTTTTATTGATCAATATTCTTGTCATTGAAATACGTAGGTTAATCGTAGCCTTTAATATATGGGTGTCTCTATCGATTTAATAATATGTTTTTCAATAAGCTCCGATCTAAATAAGGCGTTCTTTTTCTAGCGCTGCCAATTTTGTTTTTGATCGAAAAGGATAAAACAGCCTCAAGTCTTATCAGATTTTTTACGTATTTTGCTTACGTTTCGTCTTAAATCTTCGTGAGGGCGTAGAGGAAAAAATCGCAAAATCAAGAAGATAGATATACCTCATTACGAAAATATTTGCAAGTTAACGGACCATATCATCATTATTATTTATAAAGAAATTTTTCATCAATGAGTCAAAAAAGTAATTACAAATACAGCTTCAGGAGAGAGAAAACTTGTTTTATATTTATTCGTTTGTATAAGTATGTTTTCTGACAGTAACATTTTAGTTTTAATTTTGTTCTACAGTTATATAATATTTTCATGTTAATTGAGTACTTTTCCGTGATCTCAAGTCGAACTTTTAGTACATAAAGAAATATCGCATCGTTTAGCGGTTTCCCGTTTAAAAGTATGTAACATTTTATCAAATGTGGTTATGAACTTCCTATTATATCGCCACCAAACTAAGAATTTTTAGCAAATTGTGTTATACTTTTAATACAGCACAGCATCATGAATTTGTACAATTGTATGATTTACATAAATTAATTTGTAAGACTATACGAGCTTAATTATTTGATAAAATATAGTAATCAGGGATTACGACTCAATTACAGGAAATTAATTCCCTACATAATTTAGTGAAAATAAAATAATACACTATAATGATCAATTATATTATTATTTTTGATATAATTCTTATAGGCCTATCGGATCGTGGCGCAAATATATAAAATATTTAATTTTTTAAATGATGAAACTTCGCTGCATAACTGTTTTATTTTGCAACATTTTTACATAGAAGTGCGTCACAAAATCGCGAATTTCTACCTAACACAAAATGTTGTTCTACCCACTTTAAAAACATACAAGTTTCAATATATGGAAAACTATAGTTGCGGAAACTACTTTGGTAGCATGAATTAAAAAGGAGGCAAAATATGGACATTCTACTATACAAGCTTGCCGAGTAAGTGGGCTAGATTATCGCACGAACTCCGAGTAATTATTACTTCAAAAAACAAGAAATATGATACAATTAGGCCTCCAATATTTTACGAAAAAATATCCGTGATTTTTTTTCGTCAGCAAGATCGAACAGGAATTTTGAAATCGTTCCAAAAATGGACGGATTAACCCGTAAAGATAACTTTGACATATTTTCGAAAGTGGTTTCATTGTTATAAAAATAAAGACGCCGATGTATTGTTAGTATTATCAACAATACACAAGCGAGTTTTAACTTGAACAAGTTTCAAAAAGTATTTTTAGTGTTGACAACTGACATTTCAATTATAATATATTGAACACAATCGGAATTTAACCGAAAGCGAACGTCAATAATACGGTCATAAAATGAACATTATTAAATGTTGGAAAACGCTAATGACTCTTCATATCAACAAAATATTTACAACTTTTGTTATCAGCACCTCAAACTTACGAACGTAAATAAAAATCCAATTTTTTTCATTGCGAACACTCTTTCGTTAAAAATCGAAAACCATAAATAGTTATGTAAATTAACCGAAAATCGAAAATAACTTCTCGGAAAGCAATATCCGGTTAACTTATCCTCAATCACAGTGACCATAAAAATGTTCAGATCATAAACCTAAAAGTGGTAAAAGAATTATTGCCCGAAGAAAAGCACCAAAGGGATGTATTTTTCTTTGCGAAACAATTGTCAATAAGAAATGAGCGGACAGAAAAAGGGCTGTTGCAAATTGTCTAGATTTGAGAGAACTGGAATCACCATAAATTTGTGAGGACTAAAATTTGATCTTATTCATGAAAATTGAGGAGCACATAGAGAACAATTTTAAAGATTAGAAAAATTGCATGTCTATAGTAATAAAATTGTATTATAATATAAAATTAGAGTTATTTGGAGCATATTTTATTCTGGAGATTTAAGTCAGATATTATTTTAATCTTTTGATTACTTCTTTTTATATTTTATGCAGTTTTAAAAAATCAATATTCAAACCACTTCAATAACTTATTGTCTGAACGCCGCCATTAGAAATGATATTTTATTATTAAAAACAAAATAAAAGCAATATATTGTTTCCTTTCCAAAGATTAGTTAAAATCTTAAAGATAAATAAAATCAGTTAAAATCTCAGATAAACAGAGATAACTAAAAATGTGACAACCGTGATGAATTCTGGACAGGTCGTTTCACAAACATTTATTTTTCGGACCACTAAATTCCGATCACCTACCACATTACGAGATGTTGGGGGGTAAAATAACTTGAAAGGTTATGTTGTTCAACAAAGAATACATTCCAATCTGTCTCGTTTACCTTTTACCGACACTCAGATTTACAACAGACATTGAATTGTGGAATTTTAAGATTTTGGGGGTTTTCCGGATTCTTTTATTGTTGTTTACCGTAAAATCTGGTTGTTGTTAGTAGGTAAAATTGAGTGTCTTTGACAATGGAATTTTGGAGTGTTGGTAATTTAAGGTTTTATTAGTTTGAATCATGGTTTTACGCCGCTCGAAATCAGAAGTTGTTTATTATCTTTGGGAGTTTATCAGGAGTTCAGGACAATCTGGGGATATTATTTATTACACCTTAATATATATCTTTTTTTTATTACTTTATTACTAATGTGAATTGTCGTGTTTAAAAATAATATGGTTGAATAATTTTTATTATCTTAATTATTTTCTTAATTTAATGCAATTTTTTTTCAACTCATTTTTCGTGAAATGTTATCTGAACATAATTTCCTGTGCAAAGTTTCTTAGTAAAACCCTACTAAGGAAACTTTGCACAGGAACCGAAACAAACGCTCTGCGGCTTTCCCTTTTTCCCAAGAAATCAGAAAACTGTAACTACACTTTCAACTGAAACTTCAAACATTAGGCCTATTTAGCATATAAAATAAATTAACACCCAAGCTTCAAGATTTATTTCTGGAACGTATACAATCAAGAAAATTAGACAATTTTTATTACAGCCGGGGACGTCACCTGCACCCCCTAAATAAATTTAGCCCATCAAAGAAAACAGTAAATTCTTCATTTGTATATGTTTTATGACTAACACTTGCGCAATAAATCTTTGTTACTGAAGAGAATCCTCCCCTATATAGCAACTAATCAGCAGAAAACTTTTTGGTGCTGGTTGGGGATATCATTTCCTCCAGAGGCATGGAATTGGTGCTCGTTTATTTGTTAAACGGGGGAGGGGGGATATAAAAGACAATTAGTTTTAATTCTGACTTTTATTCAATCTCTGGAAATTGATGGTTCAAGGTTAAAACATTATTGGGGTCACTGGATGATGGCATCATGAGGGGTTGGGGGGGGGGTCGCAGGGTGCGGGGTGATGGGTAAATTGGTTCAATTGTGGTCGTCTGGGTTTAATTGAAATTCCGGTTAATGTTGTTTTAATTTAATTTCACGCTTTGTGTTTTCGAATAATAAAAGTTCTAATTTCTTCACTTTTATAAATATATTTCAGTTTGATAAATTTCAAAGTTTTGCCACATTATTTTCAGTGCCGGTATAATTCTTACATCTTTTCTCGATCCAGATAATCTGCTTTAAAAATATTATAAGATTAGATTGAAAATGAAAGTATAGCGATTTATAAGATATTTTTATATATAGACCTATTTTTTAAATAAATTACAATTAAGTCTATCCTTGATACTGAATGAAAAAATTGCACATTTTTCATTCAATATCCATAATAATATCACATTTAAAAATAAAACTTCAATTTCTTTTGACGTCAATATCAGCTCAAAACAGTAAAGTTTATTATATTAGCAAGCCATTCAAAATACTACGTCTTATAAGATTATGTAAGTTGGATTTATAAGTGTAACATTCCTTACGTTCTTAATACTTTTATAATACAGTCTTTGTAATATTTCACCATAACAAGGTTATATTAATCTTAAATCAAATCAAAATAGATCTGACCACAGGAGGCGTTGTTTAAGGTTAAAATATGCACAACAAGTTGTCGACAAGTATGTATCGAATTCTGATTTGCATCTTTCTGCAATTATATGAATTGAGTATAAAATTTCTTAAACAGCTGATTGAGAGATAAAATAATTATTTTAATGGAGCGTAAAGTTCTTTTGACATTGACTTTTTCTACGAACAATTTGGCATTATTTATTTATTTGACCTTTTTTATATTGTAAGGTACAAATTTGTGAATTACTTTCTTTAGGTCCATGAAAATTCTAATTATTATTATTTCGCATTTCAATTGCCATAAGGAAAGAAAAATTGAACGTATGTTTGTAATCAATTTATAAAATAAACTCTAAATTAGTTTTCATCACAATCATATTTTTTAATTGATATTTTGCATTAAAACAACGATTTTGAATTCCTGGTCACAGCTATATTTCACTTTATATATTTTCTAGATATTGACCTGAACATCATTAATCATGAAGTATGTAAAATCCCAACTTATTTAAACTCAGTTTCATAAAAGTCAAACTCATCTACTCATCGTAATATGATTCTGTAATGAAACCTTAATAAAAAAAGACGTTGGTGTAACTAACCGCAAAAATTCCAATTCTGGAAACGAAAAACAACCTTCTGAGAAAATTCCATCAACTCACCTAAAATTCCATTCCCACACCGTCGGAAAATAACTTCCAACACGGTAATGGATAGGGGGCAATCTTCGTTACCTCGCTAATATAATTCATTAACCTACACATTTACCTTAAGATTACCCTTGCTCCAAGCGTTGATACGCTATCCTAATTTAGCATGTTAAAACGAAACTGTAATTGCATGCAAATTCGTAGAAATTGAGTTTGTCTTTCGATCTCCTAAACGGGTATTGGATTAGTCATATAATCGTAGTATGCTGTATGTTTGGGGGAGGGGCCAGAGGGAAATTTTATGTGGTCGGAAATATGATATAATGCTTGAAGTGAGTCAGGGACCCCTATGATTGTATGAGACATAATAAGACATGCAAAATGAATGTTAGTTTTGTGTACCTTTGCTAATCAATGGGGATTTGGCGATTTGGTGATAATTTCTGCACGCTAACGATCCCCTTCTATTGATTTCTATATTTTTCTTTCTTTGAAAGTCTGAATTACCACATTTGGAATTCCAGTTTTATTTTGATAGGGATGTGCCGGATGTGGTAAATTTCTTCGGTTTCTGTAAAACCAATAAAATATATTTATATAAAAGGTCATCTTCAATATCTCGAAGCTAGTAACGTTTGGTTTTTGCAACACATAAAAATTCCTCTCATTTTATAGTCTCCTAATTGATAGAACGTCTAATTACTTCATTTCAATGAGCAGTAAAACATTATTGTCTCAGTTTTTAGATCTTCATAATATTAATGGCATTAGTTCAGGTCATTAATTTCATTATTTTAAACAGTTACAGATAATATTTTAAAATGGATAAAAATTAATATAAAAATAATTGGAGCTTTATATATCAACAAAAATCATACCTCAGTAGAACATGAAATATCTGATTTAATAACAGTTTTTATTGCGTAGTAAAAAAATAATATTAAACATATAACTTTTTTCTATACCATAATGACACATATTGATATTATATTATATTTATCTCATGAGCATTCTCGCATTCCAAATTCTTCATTTATTCCCCCATATTAAATTTCTACCGCTACGAATCGTCTTGAAGCGCTGAAAGATACATGTTGAAGATTGTAAACATAAGTGTGAATCATATTATTCTACTACAGTGAACATTATGCCGAAGAAAAGAAATTTAACTCCGAGTCCTTTGACCTCATCAAGTTTGAGTAGGGTCGCCCTTCAACTCAAGTAGTGGGCATGAATTTAGAATGCTCTCTGATTTTAGGGAAGATTACAAGATTAGTTTTTCCTCTCCTACATTTTTCAATATTTTCAATCTCCTATGACTAATTATTTTAGGATTATAAAATTTAAATTCAGTAGTGTTCTTATTATATGATTAGCACTTCCTACTATTATGTTTTCTATTTTGGAATTTTACTTCTATGGATATTATAAATGTCACAATGTGCTATTTATTTTTTGAACTTTTTCATATTTAATTTACATGTCAATGAATTCATAAGTTCCTTTGAATTTCATAATAATAAAACTAACAGTAAAACTATTGATTATGTTTAAAAATGCGTTTAACATTTTATTGTCCTCTCATTAAAATACGATAAGGATAATATACTTCACAATTATATGGCAAAAGTAATTAAAATCACAATGCACAGCAGTATTATCTTATAAATAAATAATAAAAAAATCTAACTAACAATATTCAAAATAAAATAAAGTAAGTTTGCTGTGGCGATGATTGTACTGTGTATATGACCAAAAAGACGGGGGTATTCATTTGTGAATTCTGGTGTACAGTAACTATTTCAGAATTTCGTTCGGATTCCAAATGAATTCCTCCAGCAGAATTCAGTGAAACTCAAAAAATTTGCAGCGAATACCTCCTCGGACCCAAACCAATAATAAATTTTCTGCCACATCTCTCTGTTGCTGATCAATTATTTATCTCAATTAACAAACAAAAAATACAGTATTTCCCTAAAACTTTTGCTCATCCCCGCTGTGAATCTGTAGTACAAGTGGGAGTGATCATGTATGGAACAGTTTGGGTGCAGCATCCGTTCTGGATCATTTTATTTTTTGTCATGCAATCGCTGGGTGTGTATTTGTAACGAATCCTTTTGTGGAATAGTTCGACGGTTAAACTTCCTCGCACTTTTTTAACCTTATTTCGAGCACTGCTATTTGCTTGGTAGCCATGATGTTATTACGGGATTAAAAGTTGATTAGAAAGCTGTAAAAATTAAATACCTCCTGCGCAAGAAACTGTGACGAAGAAAAAAAGAACGTCGCGATAAAATTTGGTTTATTCAATAAAAATCACTTTAAAGTATACGAAGATATTTTTTGATGTTTTGATTTCGTCATGTATTATCTGACAAATTCACTTATCAAATACGGAGACTCTGACATATCTCTAGGTTCATGAATAAGACAATTTGTCATCTTTCCCAGAACATGAGAAAATAAATAACTCTTTCGTATTATCTTCACAAATAAATTGATGAAACATTTATAAAATAACATCGACAATAGACAGTATATCAATTGAACTTTGTATCCTTTGCCTTGTTACACAAGGAAACAAAATTTATGACACTTTTTATTTTATTTCTTAAAATATCCGAAAATATCTCAATCATATCTCCCACCTTTAAAGTTATCTAACCAAAACAATAAATTGAGCTACCTCATATCAAAATTCGCCAATTAAGATGTTAATATTAATCTAACCAAACACCAATATGCAATTACCAACACTTAGTTTAACCATAAAGTTGTCACCAAGCCCAACCCCCACTCTTGATAAAATAATGTAATAATTCGCCAAAATGAACACCTTTTCTTTCACAAGGTAAACTTCCTTATGATTATTATTAGCGAAGGACGTTCGTAAGAAAACTTCATGATGGTGACCTGCAACGAGAATGACAGTCGTATTATTTTGTCTTCCTTATTTTTGCTTGATAGGTCTTTCTGTTTTTGATAGTGTCATAGGCGACGTTTCGGTTTTTTAAAAGGGTGTGCTATTATAAAGGTGTAAATGTTATGCCTCCCTATGTTTTAACACCTACTGATGGGGGTGGCAGGTTTTGTAATGTATGATATTATGATTTTTCGAATGTGTGTAGACAACGGTTTCTGTAACGAGGAATTGAAATTTTGAATAATTGTTGGGTTTATTTTTAGATTTTTAATTAGGCATTTCTGGTTGGAAGATACAAATTTGTTGGTCCATTGTTTCAAACTTGATTTCTCAGTAATGTTAATATTCAAGTCAAAATTGATTACGGTATCAAAATACAATTAAAATTTCAAAATCCATTAAAATTAATAATTTTGATTATGCAATGAACTCGATGTTAACTCGTAAGCTTAATTTGAAAGTTCAAAGAATTGAAAAATGGAATTTATTAAATGTTTTTTTTTATCTTTTTAAAGATCTGAGAATGTAAACAAACACTATACATTCACATATTTTACGATCATCATTTATGTAGTTCCACATATGGCCGACATATTTTGTTTCTCATAAACTTTGAATAATAATATTCCAACTTTTATTGTCATACCTTTCTACCAATCATTATTGTAAATATTTCAACAATCTTGTTCGTCCGATTTCCGAATGTAATGACTACCTGTTCGCATAACTAGAATATATGCATTAGGGCAAATCCGAATTTTCTCTTGCATAATACGATTATTTATTTTCTATTACTCTGTTCACTGGTACGTAACCGATGAGACCGATGTTAGAATCACGTCGTTAGTTGTAAAATAGGTCAGTACCATTCTTTAGACCTACATTTTTCTTTCTCTTTTTATGATGTAATTGCCACCCACCCTCCGATATTGCTTTGGGCCTAAATACTGGATGGATATCCTTCCTTAATTTGAGATACGCCCAGATTGTTTAATAATCAGTAAAGATTACTATATCTAATAATCATCAGACGGAGGTAAATGTTTATTTTTTAATTCGTCACCTTGACATCGGGAAAAACAGGTGGTTGTTTTTGTTTTTTAGCGTAAATTCTGTAGGTGGCAGAAACGAAAAGAGGTTTTGTAATCTTGAAAAGATGATGATGAGTATTCTGTGCGAAAATGATTGATTGCAATGGAGTTTTTCAGGGTTGGTTTGACTGCTTTAGGTGCGGAGGTAACAATATCTGGATGGTGATCTTGAAATTCTGGTCTTACGAAGGCATACATGGAAGGTGTCGCTATACGTAACTTTGAGTGTACTTGAAGTTTTTTAATTAGCTTCCAATCAAGCAAGTGTCAAGTTTGCAACGTACTTCATTTTGTAAATCACGCGTAATACATCAGTTATGCACTTTAAAGTTCGTGGGATTTCTTGAGTAATAATGAACTTCGTTAAAATTGACTTTGCTCCTTGTACAATACAAACTTATTGTGAGGTAACTTTTCAATCCGAAATTTTGCAAATTGAAATTCTCTTTCATTTAGCGGTATATTAATTAAACGCATGTGCATAGCGAATTCACCCATTATAAAGTTTAGAAAAAAAGTAATTTAAGATTCAGTGAATGTAAAGAATGTGATATATTGACCGATAACTATTTTTTTACATTCCAAGACTCTTAACTGTTTCAAGGGCAGATAATTTAAAATGTTATCGTCACAATATCGTAATTTATTGTTACAAATCTAAAATTTCTGTCAGGGAACAAACCGTCATCAGAACCTTGAATAATATTCTCAAAAACACCTTTCTATAATCAGCATAATTATAATTCTCGACGCTGAAGTAAACGAATAAATTATGCGTGAAAAATCCAATTCAGTGACCTGGGTGGGCGTTGAGGGAACTAAAAAGTGAACGTCGACGGAAAAGACGACCTTTTGTAAGTGACTCTTGATTGACGGCCATCTAACACGCGTAAAGTTTCGATATGACCCTGTTTTGTTAATTATTATACTGACCTGTCAGTGCCTTGACCAGCCTAAATGGATTTCTTGTAAAACGAATGAATGAACTGCAAGGAACCTTGGCGATAAGAAAGAGTTCATTATTTATGGTTCACCCACGTCAGTTCGCTGAAGAGGTAATTGAAATAGATTGGTCGGGGTCAAAGGTCACGACAAGGCTGAAGACTTTGGTTCTGTCTTTTTAATTTCTGATCACGGTTGGTTATTAATTAATAATGCCAATTTATGCCACGCCGCGTCACGTCTGATCGTGTGAGAAGATTTGGTCGACTTCGAAATTAGAAAACAATAGGAGAACTTTGGAGTTTCTGGGTGACTCATGACTATCTGATGGTCATGAGTGGATAAGATATTGAATTGATAAGGAGTCTATTATCGTCTTTAGGTACAAAGAGATTATAATAAATTGCGTTTTTATAAATTGAAACACATTTTAATAACGTAGTTATTAGTAATTTAAAAACGTCAGCGATTTAGAATGCGGAATTATAGCAGGAACTTAATTATTTTCATAAGCTGACCACGAGTTGGATCCTAATTTTTTTTCATAAATTTTGCGTCATTACTAACTTGAACGTCAATCGTTATTCTTTTGAAGTATAATTGTTAAATTATTATGAGTTGCTGATTTCAAATTTTTGTGAGACATAATAAATCACATATTTATAAATGTCGTAAAATTTTGCATTTGTTGCCTTTTTTATTTACTAAATAAGCTATGAATACAACTCTCTTGAAAAGAAAAGGGTCGATATTTTCTTTATTATACAGTGACTTTTAAATTGATGTGCAAATATTATTAAAAATAGTTTTCTGTTTACCTCACCATTCTTTCATGGAGGAATTTTTAGATTCTTCAAACACATTTGAATCCTGGTATCTTCGGTTGTCACGACAGTAACGAAAAACATTTATAGCTCAAGAGTAAATAACCTCATGTAATAAATTGGTCGTATTACTTTACAAATCATCACTGTGCAAGCCGGATCTTAGTTCCTTTAAAAAACAAATGCCATTATGTTCTTTGAGCTACCATTGAGCAAAAGCAAGCAAGGTTAACTTTTTTATGATTCCTGTCATCGTAAAAATGGCGGAGAACCTTGCTGTACCAAAGAAAACGTGACTTCTTATCCATTTCTGCATTTTAATTCTTAAAAAAGTAATCTTTTTTGTTTTTTTTATACCCAAAGCACCAAAATAGTTGTGTCTCATGTAATAGTTTTGGCTAGGATAGAGTCTTGTCGAGCTATTAGCGCTCACAGAAACGAACTTGACACTATCAGAATTCGTAATCAAGAATGTCTTTGAACTCGACGAATTTTTCCTCTTACAAACCGGAAATTTTACTTGTAAACAACAACGTCTTATATACACAGTGGCATTCGGTTGGTTTTTAGCTGAAGTGTAGCTTGAAATATTAATTCGAGTATTTAGCGAGGCCTCTGGGTGTTATTATGTAGTATTTAAACGCCACGTTTGATGATTTATTATGATAAATTTGACAGGTTAAGTTAGTTTAATGAGATATCTATATCAACGTTTTTGTATAATAGATAATTTGGAAGTATTATAATACTGTGTGACTAGATTTATGCACTGTTAAACTCAGAAGACTGCAAAGGTATAATTTATTCGGTAAAAATTGTTTGGTACTATATAATTTCATATAGGTAAAAAGTAATAAAATTTGCATACAAACAAAATTGAGGCGTATGTTTATTCACATATAATAAACTAGTTATTTAAATGTGGAATTTATAAAAATGAGTTCACAACGGAATCAGAGCAAATTTGGAAAATACATTATTTATAAAGTCAAATTAAGTCATTTCAAATATTGCCTTTTATTCGTTAGTGAAAATTAAGAAGTTGAAATATAAAAATGTCAGTCAAACTCTCAAGTATCAACTCCTGAGGACATCAGTAGCTACACTTCTCAGTTAATATTGTTTTCCCGTGTATTAATATCCAACAATAATAATTGTTTTGTGCAGGAAAATGACAATGGTAGACAAATAAATACTTGGCTACATTTTCGATTTTCTCTTCTGTCGTCAATTTATGAAGATAAATATTTTGAATAGAGTAACAAACTAACAATCAATTAATACAAACGTGCATATCAAAACAAAAATGAATTTCTACTTCAAATCCTAACATCCCAAAAAAACTTCCAAATAAAGCCATAAAAACTCCATTCATTCATATACCTCCATAAATTCTAGAAATTCCTAGAGTGTAGTATAGTATATTTCGTAATAGGGAAGATTCATTCATTGTAATGTTTTGTTTTCCCCCATCATCTGTGGAGTGTATAATCGGGAGTGACCATATAAGGCTGTTACACGAGGGGAGTCTGGGGGAGGGGTGGGGGTCTGGGGGTATAATGTTTGGTACCCCACGCCCTTTAAGTCCACGTGGGTGAATTGATAGGACTTGAAAACTTCTTCATTCTTGATCTTTACGTAGCCACACCCCAGAGCAGTTGATGAGCTACCTAAAGTATAGAACATTCTTTAGGTTTTTTTATGAAGGAGGGAGAAACAATGTAATCCCCGTGTCTGGGTTTAGGTGGTTGTGTGGAGTAGAATGTATTTCGAGCACTAATTGGGGTGGTGATATTTTTTTTTATTTGGGGCTGAACCAGTTGCAATCTATGTGACAAATTTTGGTACTGTATGAGAAATTTGAACTCAATCTCGCACTTGTTCTCTGTCTCTGTTATAATTATAGTCCTTCCAAAATCTTATGGACTCAAACTAGTTATGTCTTCAAACTATTTTGACGGTTAAACCCATTGTTGACC
>JAQIWE010001382.1:0-16076 GCA_034698565.1 Campodea plusiochaeta
CCCCCCCCCCCCCCCCCCCCCCCCCCCCCCCCCCCCCCCCCCCCCCCCCCCCCCCCCCCCCCCCAGAGGCCGAATATGATCATTGCCATTCTAATAATAATAATTATATCATCAAAATTATCCAAATTTGGAAAAAAAATGTCTCTTTCCAAATTGGGTTCTTTAACTCGATATATCTGAAAGTTTGTTGTTGTTGTAAGTAATATTACCTCAGGCTTTCTAGAAGTATAGAAACAATCAAAGAGTCCTCTACTGTTACAGATTAGATAACGTATGACTATCTTCAAACAAAGACCATAATATATTCCCTTTGGAAATAATTTATTCTATTATGGAAGAAATTGTTTTCTTATGTTACTTCTTCTATTCTGAAGCATGTTTATGACAGATACATGAAACTGACTGGAAACGTTTCATCATCATCATTATAGAATATAATACTGTAGTTGGTATGACGAACAGTTCACTAACATAATGCAAACTTTCAGGAAAATTCAAAAACAGTTAAACAAAACACAAATATACATTAAAGTGTTCTGAATTAAATTTATTTATGTTAAAATTGCTTCTAATTTTTTTGCTTTGTATGACCAATTAGACCAATAGACCAACAAAGAAAAGATGAATATTTCTGTTCAAAAATATTTATTACAAGTACGGAATTGTTTTGTAAATCTTTTCACTAAAAACAATGTCCTTAAAAATACTTTATTCAAGTGGTGTTACCACAATAAAGTGATAAACGAAAATAATTATTATTGATAGTTGATGAGAAGTATGATGCTTAAACCCTGGCAAAGAAGACGTTCAAGTTTAAACTACTGCATCATTTATTTAAGCAAGTATGTAATGGAATCCAATTAGTTAGCACCCACAAAAACTTCCGAAACTTGTACACATGATACACCGAATTTGATTTTCAATTGAATTGTCAACAAAGTGAATATCCTTCCTTGTGAAAGTGAAGACACGACTGACACGTACAGCACATTTCAAAGACACAAACTCCTACACTTTCAAAAGTACTAGATTGAAACATAAGTCTACTTCGAGAATATAAAGTGTCATCATAGAGGTTTCGAATTTGGATAAGACTTCAAACTCAAAGTTTGTATAGAAGCTTTGAAACATGATTTGTGTTATATCGTATGTCTTTTATATTATGTAAAAAAGGTCTTTTAGTAGAAGTTTGCTGTATTTCCGAAAATAAAAGTTCAATGTACTTTTCTACATCTTCCCATTTAGTAAAAATTCAAGTACTATAATGCAATATACATTTAAACTGTCGCACAAAAACGATAACCCTTTTCAAATGTCAGTTCGATGTGTCAGTTAACTTGAATTGATATAATTATGTAAAACGACAAGAAAGAAAAATGAAATTCATAAATTATCAAATAAAATTAATTCACATTATGAGAACGTTTCCGTGAATAATGTATGATATGAACTCGCATTGTCAAAAAGTACAAGTAATAATATTCCATATTACTGAATCTGCACATTAAAAATCGCATTGATTTATTTTAACAACAGAAACTTTAAAAAAGAACTTTTGACTTTCACAAAAAGTGAAATACAATACAGAAGTTTATCCGAAGGTTGCCTTTTTACAGAATGTTACAAATATATCTCCAGCATCATCTTTACCTGTAAAAGAATAGTATGTACCTTTCTAAAGCATACCTATCCAATCATCCATCACTGTCCTATCACAGACAGAGATACTTTTACTTTGTTATATATTTTCAAACGGGAGCAGTTGATATACGTTTATATTGATTTATTCGTCTACTTAATACAAGGTGGACAGTTAAAAGCGAAGTACATATTGTTTGTTGTAGTTCTGTTATTACATAATAAATATTCTAGCACAGAAGTAACTAATTCGAGCTTTGAAAGTTTCTTCTCAATTTCTGGCATCAGTTGATAGAACCTGCTCCATCGCTATTTAAAGTTCTCAAGTAACCTTCCATAAAAACATTTTTATTCTTTTGTACTTTTATGATTTTAGAATCTATAAAATGTAAGCATTAAGCAAGCATATTTCTGATTAATTTCCGTGTAAATATTTTAGAAATATCATTTAAATTCCATTTATACTGGTTATATTTTATTATTTTCACCATACAGTAAACACTTTTGTAAACTTTGTAAATATATTATTGATTAGCATTATTCTAAATTAATCGTACCATACATCACGATCAGTGAACCTCTCGAGAAAATATCAGCATTGTCAGTTTATTGTGACTTATTTTCTTTTGAAATTCGGCATTTCTCCTCGAGTAAAACAGTATCACTATTCTCTAAACGAACCTATAATGTGATAAAAATTGTTTTCATTTATTGAAAACTACTATAAATGAATATTTATACCTAGCGGTTCGTTGGCGTTGAATTTTCGCTGGCTCAATTTTCGGTATACCTTTTTTTTTTTTTTTTCGAAATGTATAAATCTGTTTATTTCACTATACCCTGTTCACGCATAGTCTAAATCACATGCTTTCACTATTGATGGCTCTCGATTCAAACCACAGCCGATGTCATGTATCATTGATCATTGATTATAATACTAAATAGTTATTCAGGTACACTCAAATTATTTCAAAAACAATTCTAACTGGATTAGAGAGATTAAAAATATAGTACTTTTTAATTATATTTCAGCAAACTTTTTTCGGTAGAAAAAGTTGACCAGATTATCAGTTTCAGTATGAGGAATGAGTTGGTTTGCAATTTTGCTAATGAAAAGCTATACTACATAATATGATAAAGAACTATAATGGAATAAGAGCCAATCAGTCAAGTGTAAATTTGTTGGTAATGACTAATTAACAGAGTTTAGAACACGTCTTGATGCTATATCGCGTATTTGAGAGAGAGGTAATAAACCTAGCAAAATGCGATAGAATAGTTGAAGATACTGACTCATATCATAAGAATATGACCAAAAGCTGTTTCCATGAAAGGAAAACTACTTGAAAATAACAGTGCTTTCCATGAAAGGAAAATCACGTAATATAATTATAGTATTTATAATAATTAAAGTATTGTTCTATATCAATAGCTCGATAATTACCTATAGTATTTTTTTTCCCTGGAAATATAATTGACTTTTATAACTTATATTAAAAAAATGAGTAGTACCTCAGAGATAAAGTTACGATAGTCATTATACCTATGAAGAAAATATAATAGAAATTATACAGATTGTTTCAAAGTTTATTAATTGCAGTATTTGTAAGAATTCATCTGCAAATTACAAACCAACCTGCCAAGTAAAAAGTTACTACATATCATCAGCACAGTTGTGATTTTGCAAAGAATTCATGATAACTATAAATGTCATAATTCAAAGATAGAAAAAGGACAAATGACAAATAATGTTTACACCAGAAGCCATGGAAGTATTCTGAACAGCGAAACACAAAAAAAGACATAGTGTAAGTTCAATTTAGGAGCTGCTATTTCGAATCATTATACCCTTTATTATAACCTTTTAAATCACAGCCAGCGCAAAAGACTATAATATTTATTTATTTATTGCACATATCCACAATCACTGGTGCTCTCCCAATTACATTATGGACATACAAATCACACATGAACAAATATAGTATGATGTAGCGAACAATTTGCTTTTCTCTTTCATACCATTATTTACGATTGACAGATTAACTTTGAATTTGTTCATTCACATCTATGAAAATGAAAACTAAATGAGAAATGACAAAATAAAAAAAACTATGGCTCTATAGTAAAATACATTATTTACTGGATTGTTTTCATTGCTGGCAGAACTGCAATATGTCTGTATGTGTATTACTGCTTACACAGCCTAACTTGACATTCTCGCCAATGCTACTGTATATAACTAACAAAAACATTTTTCAACGAGTACATTATATAAACGAGCATCATTCGGTCAGCCCACTAACCATCATCCTCTAATGGAAAACAAACGATACATTCAAGCTATAAAACGTACCTCATATACTATAGTTGAGGTTTCCAGAATTACACTCTTCTCATATTATTGTCAGTCGTCATGAAACGTTTATCTATTTATTATATTTGTTTATATTAGACAAAATTAAAGTTTTTATTGCTGCCTATCTTAAGTAAGTCGTTTAGTTATTGCTAGGTAAGTTTTTGGATATTCAATTTGGTCTCCGCTGAATATAAAATCGTGTACCTTTTAACCATGCATTTATCACCTTTGTATTATGTAAGAAATCGTCTTGCGGGTCTTTTTGTTTTGTTTTTGTATTTCATTTAACTGTGTATGCTTTCAATGTTTTTATATATCTATATTTTTCTCTTGTACTGTTTTTATAATTATTTTCAGTCCTGTTATTGAACAATGTTCGTTGGAATTGGTTAAATAAATAAATAAAGTGATATAAACCTATCATACATTATTTTATCCTTGAACTGCATTTGTGAAGTTCAGCTTTTCAATTTATCACGACTATTTCCGTTGTTCTATTTCTCATACTAATTTACTCTGCAAAACATTCATGCATTTTAAAGGAGACACATAAATATGAACCTAATGCGGTGACCTTTCACAGATTTCCCCCCTGTATAGTGTAATAAATGAGATGACATTTTTGAGTTCCAAAATTGGTTGAAATCTATATGCATAAAAAATGGATATAGTGTCAAAAATAACCAATCTTTTAAATATAAATGTCTAACATTAATTTGTTCTGATGCAACATTTAACAATTGCAACAAAAGAATATTCAAAGAATGTGAGTAAAAAAATAATATGGAAGTGTTAGAAATTTGCATCATCCAATCAATCACTATTAGTAACGATGTTAGTGTTCTGAAATTATTATTCTCGTGTTTTAAGCTAAAAGCTGAATCTGTTGATATTAATGGCAAAGAAGTATTCTCAAGAAATAGATGTGGATGTAACTAATATGTAAACTGATAAGAAAACTATTGTCACGTTACAATAGGAAATACAACACTACTCTTTCGATTTACAAAGTTTCATCGAAAAATGAGCAATTGATTTTTTTTTGTTGCATCCATGATATTTATAATGAACTTTCAGATACACATTTTCCAATTTCATAATGACAATTATCTGATCTAGTTTCAACACAAATTTATATTCTAGGCATGTAACTGCTTAATAAACCAATATCTTGTCACAATAGGTTTAACAGAACTTAAATACTCTAGATGAATCATACAAAACTTTCCTACAAACAGCAGATTTCATAGCATCCCACTACTACAATACGTAGTTATCGTTTTCCATTTGCTGCAAAAAACTAGAATCGCAGGATAAATAAAAGTTTCATAGATTCTCACATAATATAAATTTATTTGGTGGAAAAGCATCACAGTTTATACGAAATGATACAGGTATATTGTACAGTTACAGTTGGCTCTGCCAGTTTTCGATACAAACTATTGGGAAATAGATAAAGCGCATAAAATGTTGTTTTATGTTTATCCGCGTTAAAGGCGACGGTTCTTATCTTTGAAAATATGGTACTCTTGCCCTATTTCTGTGTCACCAAATCGCAGCGAAATTGATAAAATGTTTGAAGGGATGTATAAAAGATTCATAAATAAGGCTCTCGGTTTAGAACTGTACATCAGCATGCTCACAGAATATGCGTATACAGTATACTTTATACAAAATCTTACGAATCCAAACCGTTTAACCCATCAAGGGTGTTTCTGACATTCCAAAAATTGATAATTCTTTTTGACTTGTTTGTTTTCTTGAGATTGTATAGAAAATAACCAATTTGAACGACCCAAACAAGTGGCCAACAAAGGAATTACCAGTCAAAATAGTTTGAAGACATAATCAGTTTGGGTCCGTAAAATGTTGGAAGCACTATATAAGATCATTCAATAACAGATATTGCTATGATAACACAAACAATTTAACAAATTAATATTTATAATATTTACGTGATTCACACCTACCGAAAGAACTTTTTGTATATCTGGTCTAAAATATACGATACTGCAGTGACATTCCAGTAGTAGTTGAAATTCACTGCGGCGAAGTTATTCGCTTTCATTTTCTCTTGATTCCCCGAAGTATTTTGAATTTGTATCAGTGGAACATGTCCCTTTAAACAGAGGTATAAATCCTACTGTATATTAAAATTCTAAGTTTGCTCTTGTGGAATGAAAATTGTACGCGTTAGCACTCATTATTTTTTCTTGTTCGAATAACAAATAGTGGTTGAAAGGACAACTATTTTGTATATCGAATAATAATAAAAAATATAGCAAGAGTGTTGTTAAATTTATGTGAAAGGCTGGTTTTGTGAATTAATGTGAACTGTTGTTCAACACTTTATAAGGGGATCGTATTTCACTTCTGGGAAACTGGAATGAGTACTAGATGCTGACCTTATAAAGAGTAGTATTTATTAACCTTGGGTGCTGGCTATAATTATAGTGCAATGTGTAGTTATAGTATAAAGATCGGAAATCACTATTTGCAGATTGACAATTGAAAAATATTAAATGCTTCAGAGAAATCGCTGAGTTTTAGTTCTCATAGGTTATTTCTAGAACTCGTTTATATATTTCAAAAATAAATTTCATCAAAATAAATATTATTATACTCTTTTTATTTTAATGGCCAGGCTAATTGGCACAAAATATTAGAATTCAGAACAAACCAAGTCGATACGTTGTTCTTCTTTTCTGGTTTTCTCACAAATTTATATAAATATGCTAGTTATTATTATGAAGAGTTCATTTTAGTGTTAACTTCAGATAGTACATTCACCCTCACATTTTAGTTACAATAACTTATTAATTCTACATCAATAATAGTAATATTCCAATTAAATTTACAATATGATAATATTTGGTGATATATAAGCTATAAAGTTTATTTTTGTTGGAACAGCTGCGCCATCTCTTGGTGTGTTTTTAAATTAAACTTGTGCAGTAACATCATAAAGGTTTTATAAAATGATATTAACGTTAATTTTAAAATTACAATTGCCCGAACTGATTAACAAAAGAAATTAATCGAAATACACCGCGAATTTTTAATAGTTATAATTAACCCTATGTGTTGCTATGTAAGATAATTTTGTTGTTTATAAGGTACAGTAGAATATATGATAACAGTGATCATGTATACAATTATACAGGGTGGCCCATGGATATGGTACAAAATAAAAGGCTGGTACTCTGCAATGAAATGAGATGTATAAATGTTTACAATGTATGGATGATATACATGCTTTGCCATTTATGATGGATAAAAAATATTTGTATATTTTGAATATTAAGCCACAAAAACGGAGATATTTCTTCAACACGATATTTTATAAGACGTTTTCCATGACGTTCATGTTGTTACCAAATAACTAAATTTCATTTTTGAAATATATCAGTATGTTTTACTTCAGTAAGATGTATATCATAAAAATTCATAAATATCCACTACTTAGTTTTTGTGTTAAAAGAAAGGGAAACGGTCATTTTTCGGAAGGCACAAAAACTACTTGGTGAATTTTTCTGAATTTTTGTAGTGTGTTTTGCATCTGATTGAAGTGAAACATAGAGAATTTTAAGGTCTGTAACGTCGAAAATGAAATTTACTTATTTGACAAAATCGTAAAAAAGTTCACGACAGCACGTGATGAAGAAAGTTTCCGTTTATATGACGTAATATTTAAAATATGGAAATATTTTTATCCGTCATAAATGGCAAAGCATGTATATCATTCAGACATAGTAAACATTTATATATCTCATTTATTTTCATTTCGGCTATTGGAACGATATACTAGAAATTTTCTATATATTCTGTACTGGAATATACAAAAAATCTGAGCAAATACTAAAATATCATTATTCCGTACCACACGGTAAACGATCGCATTCTAAGGTTACTTTTCAAACTGTTCTACCGATTGGAACTCAACTGTTCATAAAATGGATGTGAATGTACAAAGTTTTTCTTGTATATAAACAAAACATATATATCTTGATCAAAAGGAGTCGAAGCCTCAATCTTGTTTGTAGATCGGTTGTGAAATGTTCTATCTTTTTGTTCTTCTTTCAATGTAGTTCATTTTATTCTGTACAAAGTGAGAATATTAACTTTAATAAGTAAAGGAAGTTGTGAATCATCGATGTGACTTAGTGCTTTACCCTCAGTCGAGTTATAAAAAGAAATGTTGAAATAAAAATAATTGATGTGTTACACTATAGGTTCACCCAGGCCATATATGAGTGTACCAAATTGTAACCCATCAGATATACGCCAGTCACCAATACACAAAATTGCAATATTATATTGTTTTTGACCATTCTTGGTTGTGAAAATAAATAAAAAAATTCCCCCTGGTGTTATGTAAACCGCATGTAATTGAAACACTTGGGTTGCGTACAACGTAAGGATATCTATTGTACAAGTATAGAGTTGGTTATTCAGACTACGTAAGATCAGAAACTACAATATCTTGAATGAATAGAATTAAATTGTCATAAGTGTAGCCAGGTGCTTAGATATCTGGTGCCTGGTGAAATGTACAGTACGCAAATATATTTTTCTGAACGAAAAATTGGCACAATAGTTACTCTTGCAATATACGTGTAAATCAAGCTCTCAATAATACAACCAATAAGTAGATAAGCCGAACTTACGAAAGGATGTAGGTAAACTTTAAAACCAAAATTTTTTGACATCCCCTTTAATATAAAAAATCAGAATTTTGAATACTCTGGAGAAATTTTGCGCTATAAATAAACTTAAAACAAAAGCTACCCACCGCAACTAAATTCCCATGAATTCGTTCGACATCTTTTGACCTTGTTGTATCGAGTATAGCAGTGAAATTGATTTTACGCTCGTTATCGTAAGTTCACGTTTCTCCCTGTTTCTGCATGAGAGCATGATCTTGTCCCTAAGCCTGTCGGGAATAATACCCCACACCAGATCTCATGTTCTTCTACGGTTCATGATTCTTATACCATACAGTATGCTGTGAGGCTTACTTAGTTTCCACAAGCCTTCTCCAGATTCCGTGCCTTGATGCAACGTGCTTTAATTATTGTACGGTATAGAACAAAGTTTAACGACGTTGTTTGTTTAAAAATTTAAAGGTTTTTTTTTTTGGTTTTTTACTTTGGTTTAGAAATGTCGTATTAAACGATTTTAACATGATGATATAATGTGTTAACTTTAAGTTATCATTGTATCGCACTTTTACGATGCTTAGTTTCTTTGACATGACAGAACCTAAACGCCACACTGTATAAGAAAAGTATATAGATTATTTTATGTAATGTAGTAACTGCAGAAATTTATCGCCTTCTGACAGTGTTTAAACAGATTTTTTTTTCTTTTAACTTTTAATATATTTTCATGAACTAACAACAGAATACTCTTCTGAAATATTAACAGCATAATTTTCCATTGTATATTTTGATAGTATTATAACGGCAATTTATTTTAAATAAGCGCATACCATTATCCAATTAATCCAAACACCAAACATACTCTGGTTTTCAAAGAATGTGAGCTACTCTTCTCAAATACATGTACATTTTTAAAGCGGTCCTTCGATGTCAATATTCTAGGATAAAGTATATTTTTATCAGTGTTGTTTGAACACTAATAACTTTCCTTTCGCGGATATAGGAATAAAACCTATATCCGCGAAAGGAGTCACCAATTATTAACAGAGTTTTCTCATGTGTATAGAGTACGTTAAAAATTTGATACCCACCAAAAATTTCTTCAACCTGTTCCTTTTCATAGAAAAGTAAAGCAAAAGATAATGCAGAGATTATTTAAAATTTAGTGGTTACTTAAATCAATTGTACTCGAACATCAACGCTGGTTCTTTAAAGGTCACTGTAACACAAAAAGAAATTAATTATGCATACGCATACAGTAGCTATAGAAAAGGTACAATGGTAGTAGTCTGTAATCAGGACCGGAAAGAGGATTTTCTAATCGCAGGAAAATATTTGAGCGGAAATTCCGCAGACATTATTTTGTGCCACCCACACAAAACATTGTTATTTCTATTTGATTTGGTGAAAAACTAGGTGTTTTAGTTCATCAGTTCATTGGAAATGTATGTGTAATGGTATGCAGTTTTATACTAAATTTGACTCTCGCAAAATTAGACGTTCAAATATAATTTTTTTATAGTCAGTAATCAATTACAATAATCATGGCAGCACTAATTACTTGCATGAAGATGAAGATTCTCTATATTTTATGTTAATTCCTGTAACATTTGGAGATTTGGAGAACAAGTATTGTGGGTTTGATACTTACAGTTTTCACTTCAGGGACAATAATAAAATTTCTAATAAACATTTTATAGAAAGCAGTTTCAATTCAGCGAATCATAACACAGAAAGGATTGTCGAATGTGAGAAGCAGAAAGGATTGTCGAATGTGAGACGTATTTCAATAAGTCATCTGCTTCTATTTTGGTGACATTGTTATTAATACTATAATTATTAACACTGAAAGGGAAGTGTATAAGCTTTGGTTGTTGCTATGCAATAATCTTGATAGTTCTCTGTAATTCAACTAGATCAAGTATTGCTGTTGTAACCAGATGAACTGCTATATTAAACCTGTTAATATAGTTGTAAGGATATAAAACATGATATGTTCTGTAGTGTTACTCTTCAAGAATGTAATTTTTATAGTTCGTGATACGTACTATTCTTCCTTAGGTGTTAAATACAACTATCAAAAATATATTTTGAGGATCAAATTTTGCAAAAAGTGGTTATTTTCTTCATCAGTGCAAATTAAATGATATCATATAAAGACGTTTTAATATTATATTCTATAGGATCTTTCTGGTATTTTATTAATGAGCAAAATTATGATCAAAATAATATTCCCTAAATTACAGAAATATTAGTTCACAATAGTGTGAATAATAGTTTTTAAAATTGGTATGAAATTTGACTTATTGAACTGATTTTAGCCCTGTAGGCTAAGACGATATGCTATAAATGCTTTGATATTGGATATACAAAGAAGGTCTGAAAATAACCTACACGTATTTTTCCAAAACAAGCTATGGAAGGAACCTCTACTTTACAGTATAACAGTTATATTATAAATATCGAAATATAGTTATACTCGTATCTCAACAGATTGTGTGAAGTTCTTCTCCTTACTCTACTGTACCGGCATTGGATGTAAAAAACTGTCACATAGACGTATCCCGAAATTAGATTTGTCATGTTTAGCGCCAACGTACCATTTCTAATGCACTAGAACTCTAACTAAATTAAATTGTACAATAGTACAGTAAAAGATGTGTACGAAATTGAAAATGAAAGAATTTGATGCTACGAGAATATTTTTAAAACAGGGGCTTGATTAAGAGCATCAGTATGCTGGAGTACGAATATAGGTATACTGAACTGTTTTAAATAAGTAGAAAATATTATTGTAGACTATTTTGTTTCTTTATGTGACCTACACAACACCTTTAACAAGAAGATATTACAGAAATAATATTTTAAATATCAAACCAGTTGTAAATAACCAAAATAATCAAAAAGCAAAGAAAATAATATTTTTGATTTGTTTTGTTGTGCAATTCAGCAAACAACTTTTATATAATTATTATTGCTTTTTTAACTTAATTTTAAAATATTGGTTAGTAAGAAATACCTTTCCAATAATAACTTTATAAGTCGGAGATTAATTCCACCTAAATAGAATTTAAATGAGTCTAAAATTATGTCACGTATCAATTTATGCAATTCTGCACAAGGATTTCATTTAAAAGGGTATTATTTTACAGCGGAAAGTCCGAATTTCCAACACAGATTAAAGGTCCCTTGAGAATTGAGTACAATAGAGAACAAAGAGCGTGAAACGGGATTTGTGTGTTGGAAAATGGAACGTTATGATGTAAAATATTACAGGTTTAAGTTTTACTCGTAATCGCATCACATAATGAATATATTTTTGAAGTTTTACAAAGATGAAAGGTAATTTATAAACGAAAATTTTCTAATAAACTTAATTTTCATTTGATATAGTTATAATCCTATAACATTATCGTTCAGCACAACGTAGGTTATATAAAAAAATCACTTGCTTTTCATATTTCAGAATAATTTGAAATATAAAACAAACCTGTATAAAACAATAAGCAAGAAGAATGAATAGTATATTGGTTTTATTTTCAGAATTTCCAAATTATAAGTGTATGTTTAATATCCGTAAAATGAAAACAACTGCTTTGCATAACATCAATAAAAGGAAAATATTCTTATTTTATATTATACATTCAAATTAGTAAGGCAAGCATGTACAATATAGTACGACCATCTCGTGTAACGCTGTTACTGTACATTGCACCACAAAATTCTCGAAATATTGTGAAGAAATTGTAAATATTAGCATTTAGAAGGGTATATATCCGATCATTTAGATTTCCATGTCTTTTCTTACAAAAATAAAAATAATAAAAGTACTTTTGAGATCACGTGTGATATTCATTAACTTTCAATATTTTCAAATTTTCTTTCAATAATACATTACTTCTCTTTGAAAGTTTGCAATGAAAAAATGGCGATATTTGAATAAATCATATAAAGAATGACACTTCCCTTTTACATGGATGTTCATACTAGCATTCACATCATTGATTTAAAATAATAAAAACTACTACAGAATAGAAATACTGAATTGAAAGAAGAACTATAATATGAAAAAAAGAACTGTAAATAAAGAAGACCTATAAGGCAGAACAATTCCGTTTTATTAAATTAAGTCTGTTTTTCTAATTATCCTAATCAAGTATTTTGAAGGATTGAGTTATGTTAAAGTTTATGATTGTAAAATCTACGTTGTATCTTCACTTGTATGTGTAATAAAATAAAAAATAACAGATAGGAATTGCGAAAATAAAATAAAAATTACAAATTCATTATGGTTGTTTGCAGTGTAAACAATTTCAAAGACTCGAAGTTAAATACCGAAACTTTTAATTCCTTTCAGAACATCTAATATTCTCTAGAAATTATCCTGTGGGTTCAAATCACTATTAGGATGGATAAGTAGAAAGTAATAAGGTAAAATGAAAAAAAAAAGACTTCTTCACAATTTACATTTCCTTCACTGAAATTTCCGTTTTTCCTTCCCATTCTTTTGTTGTTCTTTGGGAAATGCTAATTAATTTATTAATCTTTCCTTCTTGTGTAATCTAATTAAAACAACGGTGAATATAAAAGTCTTACCCCTTCCTGTCTGTCGTCTAATTAAAAAAAAAGCGCGCATTTATTATTTTAAACCTAAACCTTTCCTCCATACATTTTTTATTCTGCTTTTAATACGTTGTGTTGTCTTTTAGAGTAGCTTTTAGCATTATTATTCCACTTTACATAATATAAAAGTCAAACATGACAGGAAAAAGTTCTTCACTTCTATTTTATGATAAAGGATGTTCAAAGTAATGTGCTGTTTACATATTTTCATCAGTCATTTTGAGGAGAAATCAAACATTGCTTTTAAGATCAAATGACGTTTTAAAAGGAGACTAACAGCTTCGAGTGTTGTTCCTGTCATTACAAGATAAAATCTGAGTTACTGATGCATTAAGTTCCATTTGGATCTAAGACGTAGTTATTAGGAGTTCCAAAGCCATTAATTCACACAATGGTAGATTTGAATAGATTGCACGTCTTCTGCAGTAAATACTGTTTTTAACGTCATTTCCAAAACTTAACATGTCAAATACTTCGTAGTATTCAATTTCGCTTTAATACTCGTATTAGATCTTAGTCATAGTTAAATGAAATAAATGAATACATTTTTTAAATATATGTTACAAAAATGTTCCTGGTCTCTATTTGAGTACAGGCTATGAAGTTACTTTAAACGTTTGTGCTCGAAAATAACCATCATTTTTAGATGTTTTGATCATAATTTACATATCCAGAATAAAACTATATTTTCAATAATGTAAAAATATATCTAATTATATGAGCAGTAGTTTTATTCAATGATCATCAGATGTAGTGCAGTAGATTGCAGGTAGTTCGATCCTGTTTGATTTCAAATTGTTAAATTTAATGTTACTTAGGCCCTGCAAAACCTGCTGTAAGACTGTTGAGGTTCACCCAACCTCATTTAAATAGGTATTAATACTAACTTTTCTTGAATTAAATAGCTGATCTGAGCAATGAGCATGATGTTGACCACATCACTTACAAACCCTTACATCCATGAACCCCAAGTGTCTTTTGACATCTAATGGTAATGTATAGATTACTTTTACTTCCAACAAAATAATTTAATAAATTTATGAACAAAGTTGTAGAACAATATTTATTGTTATTTCAGGTTACTAATTGCTTCTACATAATTATGATGATTTTATGTTGAGGAAAACTTAAATTTCCATCAGTGTATTTAATATTACATTTACAACAAATATGTGGTAAGTAGATATCCCATTATCATAATAATTATTACAATCGTTTAAGTCAGCCCCAAATACTGCGATCCAATATACTACAGAAACACAATAAATTTATTCTCAATGGTATTGAACTACAATTACACCTACAGAAAAACATAATGAACTCTTAACCTATTTTTCAATACGCGTTTGATATTCCTACAAGATACGTTTTCAGTTAAATTAGAGCTCCAATATGAGTCATTCTATTTATTACAGTTATTACCACCAGTATAATCTTTCTCCATTTATTACAAAACTTTATGAAGTAGAAGTTTTATTGAAACGCTAATACGTCCTTAACCGTTGATATTTTTATTACCACAATAAATCGATTTCCATTATTACCACAGAAAAGTATATTATTGCTGATTATTCCTTCTGGAACTTTTCCAACAAAAAATTACACTCCATTATTTCAATTAAGCTTCCGATGAAGTAAACAGGTAAATATAGAGTCCAGCGTGAAATCTAATTTTAATTGGGGGATATAAGAGGGAAAAAAATCGATTCTCTGATTAGTTTATAGATCGCTCTAATGATCAACTGTTTCTACTATCTTGTTTTCTTCACAGGAATGTTATTGTGACTGTTAAAGTTTTGCCTATGACTAACAGAACGACACAGTATTATTTTATAAATTAGAGAAGTACTTTTTTAGAAGCAAGGTATTGAATATTAGAATCATCTATTCATAATTATGTTAATTTCCATAATAAAACGTATTTTTTGTTATTATATTCGACAGCTAAACAGTGTAGATCAAGAATTTAAGCTACGGAAAGAATTTATTATCATCGGGAAAATTGAAACAAAAATCCAAAATTTAAAACTCTGGAAAAAGTAACATAATTTGAAAGGACCATAACAAAAATTGTCCGCTGTTATTATTTTACCTATAATAATTATATACTATAGCCAAACTAAACTCTAAAACTTCGCAACTCTATATATCATCATAATTAACACACAATATAGATGGGAAGAGGCATTGTTCACATGTACGGCTTCATATTACTTTACTGTGTAAGGATTATAATATACTAATGCAGGATTATGACAATATATGATTAAAGTCAGTTACACGGATAGATGCAGCTTTCGTTGTGGTATAGTTTTGTATTAGCTGATTTAGCTCAGATAAAAGGTGTCAATTTGCCATCCGGATTTTTAGCCTTAATTTTCCGAAGGAAAAAAAGGCTTATAGGACGATCATGTCTGTCTGTCCGTCCGTTTCTCCTTATCTCTGTAACCTAGGTTTCGAATTTAAAATTTACATCTTCAGAGCTCTGATTTGTTTTTGATTTCCTCCGGAACCACTTGTCTGATTTTAACCAAATTTTCAGGATAGTATCTGAATAGCCATATAAAAAAAGTTCAATAATAAAAACCGACATAGGTTTCGATTAATTTTCACTTCCATCTTCAAGTCTAAACTCTAACTCTAATTTTCTCCCGAACCACTTTTCGGATTTTAACCAAATTTTCAGGATTATATCAGTATGTCCAAATAAAAAAGTTCACAAGTCAGAACCGACCTAAGTTTAGAATTTTTAATTGTCATCTATTCAAGTATTCCAAATTCTTTGCTAATTTTCACAG
>JAQIWE010001383.1:0-16075 GCA_034698565.1 Campodea plusiochaeta
CCTAAACCGTTTAACCCATCAAGGGTGTTTCTGACATTCCAACAATTGATAATCCTTGCTGACTTATTTGTTTTCTTGAACCAACTTGCGAATTGTATAGAAAATACCCAATTTGAGCCACCTAAACGAGTGGTCAACAATAGGTTTACCTGTCAAAACACTTTGAAGACATAACCAGTTTAGGTCCGTAAGGTATTGGATGCACTATAATATTAGTCTTCTTGATATAAATAACCCATATTATTTTTTCTTACCTCTAAAAAATCGCTGGTTCTGAAGATATTCACCTTAGAAAATGCAAGAAAATAAGCTGCAAGGTAGCGGAGCAAGCATGGCCGAAAATGAGACAACTACTAATATGTGAATAAAATGATTAATTTGCATTATTGTTAAGTCAGTTTTGCTACTATTTCATACATAATTTTTATGCTCTAATATGTGTTTTTCAGTGACTAATTTGCATATTTTCGCAAGGCAGCGAAAATAAGCAGTTCGATTTGTGCTTCCTTGGGTCAAAAAAGGTCAAATAAGGCACAAGAAAATTACAGAAAATGAGAAATCCATTATCTGTAGGTAACCCTGTAATATTTTTAAGCATATACGTACATATCGATATATTATTTCCGTTAAAACTGATTAACTACAAAAAGTCATATACCATTAATTCTGACACAGTACTGAGTCTTTCACAATTAATTTGAAATTATCATAATTATTTTAAAACTCTCCAATTATAATTTGTCCTTGACGTGCGTAAATAGATTCATTCAGACATTGAAATAAGAAACTAATGAATTGAAATAAGAAATTTAAATTCTAACTTGTTACACACGTGTTTTAATTGGTTGTAAGATTTCCATAGCAAGTGACATCACTTCCATTGATAATTATAGACGTATATATAAAAGACGATTATAATTGACTCATATTGATTTCAAAAAGAGTTCTAGAGGCACAAACAGTGTACGAAGAAAGTGATAAATTCGTATTGGTAAGTTTTTCATTCATTTGCTATAGGGAAAATATTTTTAAATGTTTTAGTTATAAACGCATAGGCAATGTCTTGATTATATACTTGTCATTATGCATCGATTTTTATTCTGCAATATTGGCATTGTCGTTGTGAGTGAAGCATTTGCCATATGTCTAGTTCACTTTTGTTTTTCTACATAATCTCTAAAAAGAGAAATGCACTTCTCTCAGCTCGCACTTCAATTTTTTTCCATTTTTCACAATGGCCTTATTGACTTTGTTGAAAATGCTGTAGAATTTTTTTCGACATAACAAATTTAACTAAATTTGCTGTGTACACTTATAACAGATGTAATAAGAAGGCCAACCAGTTAAAACAAAAAAAATGTGGTCCGAAGTAGGCGCGAGGTGGAGCAAACTAGTCACCCTTCGTACCATCATATAGCAATGTAACAGAATATTGAATTGTATACTGTTCAGGAATAAAGAATATTTCGTACATAACACAAAACTGTATAGTGTTTCCAAAATCTTAGGAACCCAAATTGATTAATCCATCAAGGGTGTTTCTGACATTCCAGCAATTGGTAATCCTTTGTTGACTTATTTGTTTTCTTTGACCAGCCTGCGAACTGTATAGAAAATACACAATTTGAACTACCCAAACAAGTGGTCAACAATGGGTTTACCCGTCAAAATAGTTTGAAGATATAACCAGTTTGAGTCCTTAAGATTTTGGAAGAACTATACTTCCTGGTGATAATAATTATCCTTTTTGTTCTACAAAAAAATAATTTAATACCAAAATTGAAATTTTAATTATTTTGTGGTTTGATGCCTAAATATTTTTAGTTGCGATTATGTTATCATGATACCAATTGATTTATTTTAGTAAATAAAACCAATAACTTTGTGACGTAATTCTCTAACTACGTAATCTAAAGAATTGTTCAGTTACAGCATCGCCACATCTGGTTCTTATTCAACCTGTGTTAAACAAGTACAAAAAGTACCGAAAGGGAGTATCTTATTCATGCCTCACAGTGCTTTATGCCTATACTTCCACACTATAAAATTCAAAGTGTTCTGCCTGATGAAGCATAAAGCACTCGAACATGTTCCTTAGAATAAAATTAATCAGCTTTCTTTAAAACCAATTCATCACGTTTCAACTCAAGACTTGTTAGCAAGTGAAATGTTCTCTCAAATTTCTTATAAGGCTAATCAAGTCTCAAGAGCACTATAATAAAATTTTAGGAAACATTACGTTAGTCGTTATTACATTGAGGTTAGCATTTTCGGAGAAACGGTAATTCTACATTTCTAAAATATTTGGAAATATTGGAATCAGGGATTTAAGATTCTTTCAATAGTAGCAATGTACGGAATATTGTATATTGATAGAAATGAAAAGCAGAATTCCGTAACACGCACTCTGTAGGCTATATTACAGGACATTACCCAACATGTTTCGAATTGAACAATTCATCATCAGGGGTACATATAACTGCAATTAGATGTTATTATTTTAAATACAGAACAGCAATAAGCAAAGAAGCATTAAAATAATAACATCTAATTGCTGATGAATTGTTCAATTCGAAACATGTTAGGTAATGTCCTATAATATACAGAGTGCGTATTACGGAATTCGACTTTTCATTTCTATCAATTTTAAGATTCTAAAATTTCTTGGATTAATTTTTTACAGCAAAACGGAAACAGTTTTAGAATAGACATAGGTCTTTATTCTCCTTATATGAAATCAGGAATAATATGCCAGGAACACCAAAAATACAGTGCAGCTGGTTTTAACAGGCTGCTATATTTCCAGCACTTCAGTAATGTCAGTGTTGGAATGTCCGAAATGTTGAATTCGTAATTTATATCATAAAGAATTAGGAAGACGGAAGAATAAAATTTAATGTTTCCGTTACTGTAATATTTTTGATAACCATATCTGAATAGGTGATAATTTTCAAGGATGCACAGATATAATAATTTACATTAGTTTTAAAAATAGAGAATTGCTCATAATAGCAATTAGTAATTTAATATTTATAATTATGTCCTGTGTTTGAATAATATATTTCCTTATGTTAATACTGATGATAGTGACGTAAATAGTGCTATAGCCTAATAAATTATATGAAAAATACCAATCAGTGATAATATTCTATATTTCTCTAACTGAATAATTTGTTTCTATTGGTAAACGATATTTTAAATGCTAATATAATTATAATGACGTGAAGTGGATTACAGTTCTTTCACTTTATCGAAGGAAATTATACCAGCGTATAATTTATTTTTAACGAATTGTCTGATTGTTATTTCGGTGTAGGTATCTTTGTATTTTAACTTCAGAATGAGAACTACATAATTAATTTAATCTCGTATATGCTCTCTTTTTCTCATATCTTGACATAAATTCGAAGAGAAGCACTTTTAAATCTATATCTTAATTAACTTTGTATATCAGTGGAAACTTTCCAACCTACTTTAATAATCGTACGATATGACCGAATGATATTGATAAAACAATATCACAAATTCTAGGAATGGATTTACCAAACCTTGAAATAAAATCGAAATCTCGGTGAACCTTTCCCCCTCCCTCTTTACTTTCGTGCTCTTTCAACTGAAATGGGCCATCGACCCAACAGTCTTGGAAAATTAAAAAGACTGACAACTTCCGAAGCGTTCGCATGCAATGAAAAGTTGAGTTTGGGAAAAACTTGAGAAGTTGTCGTATACATAGAAGCAAAATATAAGTTTCCCGCAGCTCTCTTCCGGCACTAAAAATACATTTATTTTGATAGGTATGTTGTAGGTACATTGCAGTAAAACGTTGTTAAAAATTGTCGATGTTTATTGATGCTCGATGAGTAAAACAAAGTTCAGAAGTATTTTTACCCGTGAAAACTCCAGAAATTTTAGATACGTTTTTCACCTTACCAGTACTGTTCTGAAGTCTGCACTGAACAATAATTATTTTAAACTTAGTCTTGAAATGGAAACAATGTAAAGCAGGAAACTCTCTTTATCTTTAAAATTTGAAATAAGGTTTTTGCTTATACTTGAAGTGTTTAAGATAATTATGTAAGTTGATATTTTTAGTTCATGAAAACTAAAACAGTTACAGAGTTCTTGTAATTGAAAGATGTAAAAAAAAGTTCTTTGGTTAGGTCATCGTAGTTGGAGAAACTTGAATTATTAATCTGGCTAGCAGAAAACGCAGCAGCTTCCCAGTTGATTTTATATTCAACTTTTGTTCAAGGAAGAAGAGTGTGTACGAAACATGGTGACAGTATTATTTAACAATTCTCATTGTTGGTTCAGTGATGTTGATGGAGAGAAGCGATCGCTATACTCAGAAATCGAAGCAATTTTACAAAAGCCCTCAAGATACAAAGCTAACAACCGATTCAAAACCAGTTTTGTTTGATGTTATTATTGTAATATATAGTATCATATTTAAACAAAACGTGCTTGTTATCTGTAGACTGTTATTAGTAGCGTGTTCCAAATACACACTTGAGAGTAATGTAAGCACACGCACCTTTTAGTACTCCCTACTGTATGAAATGCTCTTGAGTCATATTACTTTGGAATATTATCTTAGTAGGCCTACTCAGTTATATATAACATACGATGATATGAGCGACACTGATTAGTAAAACCAATACAGGTTATGAGAGAGAATTTGAGGAAGGACGGAAATGAATAGGAAAAATAATACGGAATAGTTATCTGCTATTTTGGTAAACAAATGTTTGTCGTATGAAGGCCTAATGAAATACTAAATATGGTATACTGATGTTTCTGTTAGCAAATTCTTTCATCTGCCTTGAAAGTCATATTTGAACTAAATATTTTTAGAGCTTTATCGAAATCCTTCCGTTTTGAGATATATATTGAAATCCATAAAACTCAAACCTGATGTGAAATTAAAATAATAATCATCGGTTAACATTTCTGGTAAATGTACAGTTCTACAGTATAAATTTCAACATTATTTTGGTACCTGCATACTGTTCTACTCTACACATTAATTATTTGCACTTATATAATCAGCATTATAAAACTAAATATTCAGGATTTCATCCAGGAACAGAATGATTTGTTGCTCATATTATGCATATGCTTAAAAAGAAATTTGTCTTGTTTTTAACAATCCTAAATTAAAAATCCTCCATGCTACTAGGTACATTAAAATATCATGCCTTTGTGTAATTTGTTAAAATAAAAGAACTTCATTATCCTTGTACATACGGCCCTTCACCTTCACAACATCATGGGAGTATGAAATTTACTGTGACGGTTATTTCTCGCAACACTGCGGATGCTGCATCTGTACGACAATAATACCTTCCATGGTTGTCAAGCAGCGCCATCATAGGTCTATTTTGGTATTGTTGATGCGGTCTGTCATTATTTTGTGGTCTGTGGTCGGGAATTAAATACATGTTAGGTTGGAGGAAATGCTTTTGGAATAATGGTTGTTGCACAAGGCGAAGACGATTGGTCTGTGGTGTAATAAATGTATTGTGGGATTGTTTTATATGGCTGCAGTTTATAATTTACTTTTACAGAGTGTGTTGTATATTATTTCGACTGGCATCTATAAGAGGAAAAAATGCTAATAATTAACTTGCAGTTGGAACTTTCTCTACTTCGAATGTTGTTTTCAGAAACAGACAACTAAATAAAAAAAAAAAAAATGTTTGAAAATCTTGAAATATTAGAGTTTTGATAGTACATTATTATATAATAAATTTTTTTTAACTGTTGACGTATGATTTTTTTAATGGACAATTATATCACCCTGAGCGACTCCGGGCCATCAAAGATCCTCGACCGCAAACAATATTTTTTGTTTAGCTAGTGTAATAAGAACTATTTTGTTGTTATGCCATTACATTGCATTACCTTTTTATTTTATTTACAGAATCGTTTTAAAATACTTTTCGAAAATGTTATGAATGCGAAAACGTTCAAATTCCAATTATAGGATTTATGAATAAAAGAGTTTGACTTCATGCCGATTCTGACTTATAAGGTTATTCGTTTTTACTGAAACACTGCGAATAAGTATTGATTTTTTTAAATGTTATTTGGAATAGAATTCAATAAAAATTATTCCAACACCAGCATGGCAAGAATCGTGATGGTATTTTAAATCCTTTTTAAGTTTTTAATGATAAAAAAGACATATCAATGGTAATCTGAGTTTTCACTTGCATTTTCATTTACTTTCGAAGTTTCGATTTACAATAAATCTTTTTCTGGCACGTGTTCTAACCCACAACTTTCTGAAACTAGTATTATTTTATGTACAATGTAGGCGTACCAGATTTCTCTCGCAAATTAACTCATAACTAGAATTTGTTATGAAGGAGGCTGCTGCCGTAAGATCTCGCGTAATTAGACATTACTGGTTATGCGTTAACTTTCAAGTGCAACAAATAATAACTTTCATTTTTGTTGTTGCATGACAAGTAATTGACAGTCACTAAACAATGGTGACAACTAAGAAATTTTGCAATGTATGCATGTAGGATGATTGAATGATTTGACGTAACGGTATTTCAAGTAGGATGAGAACTGACACATTGTAGGTTTAACAGCACTAACGAAGACAGGAAAGCGGCTTCCTCAGTTCAAATTAATAATGTAGGAGTATGTTTGATTGAAAATTTATTTATTCTCAAGAATTTCAGTACATGATTTTGATAACGATATCGAAGTAATGACAATGTCCCTGGCTGCAAGTATGAGAATTTTGTTAAATTTAATATTTTCTCAGATTCTGGTATCATTGAGGATTTCATCTTCTCTTATCTCTGGAAATGAAATAAGTCTTGGCCAAATTAATAAAATTAATTTTCCGTCCTTAACATTTGCACGCCCTTCGTAAAAAATCTCATCACTTTTGAATCTTCCCCATTGTTCATATAATTTACGACCATATGTTTCATTGTGCAGTGTACGACTGTGAAAAAGGTGCGATAAAGCAAAGGTCATCTATCAGTAGGTTGACCGCGACCTTCGTGTCGTTTTTTACTGTGAAACGATCACTTTCCATTAACAAGAAGTAAACTATCAAGTTTTTTATGCAGGCAGTTCATCAAGACCTACATAATAACAGTCGGCACTTCGGGAAGAAATCGCAGGCATGGGACTCAATTCGCAGTTCGAACAAACGTAAAAAACTGTTTACAAGCGTTTAATTAATATTCTGAGCAGTAGAAAGTATGGGAAATTTTAAATAAACGGGAGAGGGTGATAATTGGTTAGCTGACAGATTTCTGAAATCTCCTCTGTGCTTTATAAAGATAAATAACTTATTTTTTTTTCGAATCTTTTTATTTTTTACTAAACTGAGATATCCTCAACATTGATATTATACTGTGTAAGAGATGCTCAAAAATTAATAAAGCACAATACAAAATACAGTAAGATTAATATTATTTTAAAAACTGTAGTTTTCTATTTGGAATTAGAAAAGAAAGAAATTGTTGATAAGAATTTACAGAACTGTAGACAATGCAGTTTCTTTAGTCGTTATTGAGTCATTATTGAATATACGATTTTTAAAAGTGATCTATATTGTATCTTGGAAAGTAAAAGAAATTTCAGTGAAATATTTATTTTAAACGTTTTTAAAAGGTAACAAACAATAGGATTTGTACCATTGTCAATTGATGCACCAGTAGTGCATGATGTAGTTTTAATATTCAAATGACGAAGTGAAAGTCCTTTCTCCGTAATATTTTTATTGTTTATTTGATGAGCTCCTCTGTAAAAAAAACTACATTATTTTTTTATTTTTTGGCGTGGCCACATTCACTTCTTCAAACTTCTTCAACTTCAAACACGTTATTCTGTTGTGAATTGAAATTATTGTGTTATAGCTAAAATGATTTTACGTTTGTCATTATAATAAATAAGAGAATAACACTAAGTCTACATGGGTAAAATTACTTTTTTTAATATCCATCTGGTTCATTATTTTGAACAACAGTATTTTGATGAACTTTCATCACTGTTGTTCATAAAATAAAACTTTTTAAATCATTATTTACTGTAGTTGAAAAAAATGATAAAATTTTCTTTTTATTCTGAAGGAAGAAAATATTTTCTTTGTTACCATGGAGAGCCTCAATCTTATGTTAAAAACAATTGTTATCATGACATCAGCTGTTTTGCATTAGAAATAATTAATTTAACAATATAATTAATCATCTTTCTGAGAGAGATATATAATATGAAATGACTTGTTAAATGACTATGTAATACATAGTCATTTAACAAGTCATTTCATAGTATGTATTCTATATTTTTATATGATACCATAATAATTAATAATGATGATAATAATAATAATACCCTTACTTCTTGAGTTAGTATTTTTGAAAATGTATTTTCTGTGTACAACATTGTCTTTCATATTATTTCAATCAAAGCGGAATTAAAACAACTATAATTTTTTACTGATGTTTAGCGTTTTAGGGTTTATAATTTATTCGAAGCTTTTCATTTATATATTTTTTAAATCAAAGGGGTGGGAGTCGTACGCAGTTTTCTTTTACTGGATATAAAAATGGTACCATTGAGGTTTACTCATTAATTCTGGGTGTAATTAGATTTATAAGTACTTTTAAGATTCAGAGCATTTGCATATTAAAACTACAATAGCATCTGTAAACAGTTTAATTAAAAATTTCTAATTAAAACTGACAATTAAGAAGGAATTTTATAAAGTAAACTCCCAGCTTGCATTAATTAAACAAGTTATACTCACCAACATTCAAATTATAAAAATTAACAATTTTTGAACGACGAAGGCCATCTTGAGATTATATTAATAATAGTTGTTAATAATGAAATTGAAATTTATTTTGCTGTGTAACCGGACCAAGGTAACATCCGAATAAGGTAGTGAAGAAGGTGTGACAACAGATGCATCCTCTCTTGGATGATGACATTGAACAATAATAACTTTATTCGTCTTATAAAATAACTAATGGAAATATTGTTTCATATAGAAATTGTGCGGATGGAGCCCTCTATTCCTATGGTGGATTTCGATTATTCTAACATCGCGAGACACTGACACTTCGAAATTGGTATTCGAAATAATATAGCGTGGCCTATATGAAAATATTAATGTTAAGTAATATTTTCGGTTACCATGGCAACGTCTCGTTTCGTAATATTTTATTGTTATACTTATAGGTCTATTATCTGTGAATTTATAATTATTGGCTTTATTTATGGTACTTCGTATTTCTCGTGTCGTATGTTAATCTTTCTATACGGAATCTTAAAATACTTCTTTTGCCGTTTGCACACTGTATCCGTCATATTATATTATTAAAATTTGCTGCTATGGCATATTCAGCAGCCCTGTGGCAATCTTCTGTAGGATCCGCATACGAGAATGGAAATTACAGTGGCGATGGCTGAACGTGCTGCAGTTCTCTTCAATTATATGAAATCACTTTTACTTTTAATGTTGGCCTCTGTTTGCATCGTGCTTCTGCATATATTTTATGCTTATTAAATTATTTTAAAATACACACCCTCAGCACTTACTAACTCAAGGAAGTTGCAAGTTAAAAAACCTATCGAAATGAACTTGATTTTACAGTAGTAAAATTAATAAATACTGAAACATCTGAGTTATAGTATTGTATACATGAAAGTTGAAATTGGCGTATCACAGTGTATAATTTGAGAATAAGGAGAATATATTTTTTTAAACTCAATCTTTAATTAAAATCTACATACTTAATAATTATGTTTGTATATGTTACCTGATTATGCTGGACATGATTGATCATAAACTTCGTGATAATAGTCTAATCAATATTATAGGAGTGCAATGATAACAAAAAGATCTTCGTTTATCTTATATCGGACATATAAAATCAGTTTAGAGTGGCTGAAAGTTTATTTAATTAATCTTCTTCTTTAATCCAGTATAATATTATCAAGACTATTTTCAGATACTGCTGTGCGATGAACTCCATTAAATTTACAACTTTTATAAAATTTTATCATTTCTCTGAAGAGAATCTTTAATGGACATGATTTACGTCATAACTTAAAGTGCTTCTGTTTTATTCGAAATTAAATTTTATAATGTGGATTTAGATAAGAGATTACTCCAGTGACACGGGAATCCCACTTTATAACATCCACAGAAACAGTAACTAAGACTAACAATGAATATTATGGAATGCAGAATATACTCCAAACTCATTTAGGCCTATCAGAGAGTTTCCATTCTATTTTAATATTCTCAAATGTTGTCACTTGTGTGTCACAGACTATCGATGGTGATACCTGAAGCTTCGTTATAAGAATATTGTAAATAATTACATTCCTTACCTGCCCATTCCTTACCATCTGGTCAAAACAGTCCCTCGTTTGTGGGTATCAACTATCAAGGGTACTAAACCACCTACTGTTTAACCTAAATTCCTCTAATATTCATTGTAGTATATTTTCATTTGATATTTACATTAATCATGTGAGATTTGGCAGTCTTTGACTCTCTTACCAATTTAATAGTATAGCTCATGTTCTTCAAAAATCAATGTCATTAATTGTTAATACTGTAAATAATTATTTAGTTTCAACTTGAGTTTATAAAATGCAACTCTTGAAAATATTTTCACACTAGAAATCATGATTGTGTTATTTTACAATCAGATAAAGTGTTTATTTAGCAATTCTTTTTTTACCCAGTTAAAATGGTATAAATATGCATAGTGTTATCCCTGTCCACCTAACGTCCATTTAAGTTCCTGGTAATTGATTCGGATTGTGCATATTCGACAAGACAAGGTCGATTGAACGGGATTAGCCAACAAATGATATTAATAGATCCTGTCACACAAACCTAGCCAAATATAGGATTATTGATAACACACTTGCAATGCTGGGTCAAACAGACGATTATTCTTGTCCGCCAATAATGGTAAAGTTTCATTAAAAAATCGTTGTGTTATTACGTTTCATGAATTAAAAATTAGCAAAATAATTATTAGTTTCGATGACTTGCCAAAGAAATACAATTGTAACAAGGCTAAGAAATAAATGAAGGTAATCTTGAATTTCGTTAACGAATATATTATACGATACGTAATATAATTTTTAAAGTTTATTGGTTCATTTTGTTCCATACAAATGCTGCTTCGGGAAAAAGAATTAGGTCTAACTGAAATTTACAAAATATTTCCAAACATATTAATAATTTTATACAACATTAGTAGGCTATCATTGAACATTGTCGCTAAAAATTATACGAAAAGTAATGTTCGTTATAAGCTATTTTACGTTATAACAAATGTATAGGTCTATATTATGATTAATCATAGACATAAGATAATTGTGGTTACGTCTTCACCTCGACACTATTGTTTCTTATAACGTGTTACATGTAGCAATACATTACGCTGTAATAACAATAATGAATGCTATACAGTGTGCCGATGATAAGTAATTGTTTTCAAATTAGAAGTAATTATGTAATCTATCTGTAATTAAAACCGTTTATAATGCCTAAATGAGTTTACAGCGACAGAGGAACCATAAATTATTAGAATATATGACTTGAAGCGGTGAGTGTCCCTAACATCAATTTCTTTTTGTTAAACGATATTTTATAATAATCGCAGTATTGTATGTTACATTTAAAATAATTATTTTACTGCTTCCCAATATTATAACTCCATTTCTCCGTCAAAATCGTGCATAACAAATAAGCAAACATACATCCTTCGCAAAATGATAATGATTACGCACCTTATGCGAAGTGAAGAATGTATATATACATTGGCCCTCTTATCATCTACACCTTACATCATTGTTTGAGTTTTAAATTAACTAATGCTAACTAAGTATTGCTTTGAGTGAAATCAAAAGTCTATACCATATGCTTGAGAAGAACTATGATTTAATATTCAAACAGAAACTCTTTTTATTTCTTCTACTAAGGCTGACGTTGATTAGTGACTTGCTAAGTAAGGTTGCCATCGCAATACTTTTTTTTAATTGTGAAGATCAGTAAAAGATGATATATTTTAACTAACCACGAGATTTGAAGAGTTTATTCTGAAAGCTCAATTTGAAACTGAAAGTCTGACGTGGTAATACTATTACTGCATAAATGGGACAACTTTAAAATCATAATAGTAATGTCCTCGTTGAGTTGTTGTACGGGAATATTAAAATGATTTTTTTAAATTCATTTATAGTCACAATACTTTTGCCAATAAATTATAATATATATACAGAGAAGGCTACAAATTTCGTGTTTTCATACTTTTATAAGTTTGTCATTGGATTGTAATTTAAGTAATCGTACTTACAAGTTGGTAGGGCCTAGTTTGTTTTGTATATATTATGTGCATCTGTTTTTTTTTGTAAATTATGTGCACTGATCAGAAAAAAAGGAAATCTGTCGTTGAGAATGCTATACATATAATATGACATTGAATACCGGTACCTCCTCACTTGTCGTGTACATACTCGTCTATAATCTGATAAATTGAGGTGATCTCCAATATGTCAATGTAGGATGTTGTATCATTACTATTTGTCCTTTGAGTTCAATCATATCACAATGTCCAGATTTTAATATGAGAAAGATGTCGATCTCACATCTTTTATTCTGACTTTGATTGGTTGCTTTTCTTCAAGGCAGTTCATCAATGAGGACAAACGTTTCAATTGGAAGTTTTATCACAGGGTTTGATCTTATGTACACCTGTTCGATTCAGGTTTTGTGTGGTCGAATTTATTGTCACGGAAATTCCAATAAATTATCAATTTTTCTGTAGGAGTCTAGGCCTATTATGGATTTATAAAATTCTTAATCAAAAATCGAATTGAATTACAGTTAGGGAAAATTGTATCGCCGAGAATATCTGATCTAGCTATCGTTGAATAATGAGAAGTTGGAAATATTTGTCATCGCTTTTTTCTTGCAGCATATCATCCATGTTTATTCTAGTTTGATAATTTAAAATACAGTTCTTCATTACCATAATACTTTTTTCAGTTACACTTATGTTTAGCCCACATAAGAGACATGGAATCATTAGTTATTATACGGTACTTTGTTAAATCTGACAGTTACATTGTTAACATTTTTAAATAAATTATTTTCGTTTAAGATACTTAAATTTCTCGATCTTCACTCTAACTTATAGACTTGCTAGGGAAGAAGCAGGTTGATCTGTTGATGTACAGGAACATAAAACATATGCACTTATTTTAAATTACTTTTTAATAGGCCTATCACTTCTGGAACAATATAGCCTATAACTTGTTTCTCGTGTATTTTTTTTTGTTTCTCGTAATTTACAGCGAATACTGCATATTATTATAATCTGATAATTAACTGGAATCAGAAATAATTATGTGTTATCTGACCTAGGCCCCTATATTATATTACAATACTGAAAACGATTTGAATGTAAATTGATTGATTGATTTCCTCAAGTAAATTTTGCCCACCTCATTTTTTTGAGGAACATTAACTTGTACCGAATGATTTAAAGGGAGGGTATTCTAACAGTTGTGTGTGGTTTTATGTTTCATAAGTATAATTGACATCCATATGTCGGTTTGTTTTTATTGAAGTCTCATAAATATTCATCAGCACATCTGTATTCAGATGTATGCTGTTTTTGTTGTTAAAACATTCTGAACATTGCCTTCGATTCGTTGCGTAAGAAAAAAAAAACTGGGCAATTTTTAACTACCATAATTTATTTTGTAAGTAAATAAACTGACTTTAAAGCGTTACTTGGAGCTAAATTGACTTTTCTGATATTATAACATAATATAATTAATATTAGTCTTCTTGATATACACATATACTGTAAATAACTCAGAATATTATTTTTCTTATCTCCCAAAAATCGCCGGTTTTGGAGATATTCACCTTAGAAAATGCGGTAAAATAAGCTGTAAGGTAGCGGAGCAAGTTTGGTCGAAAGCGAGACAACTATTCTTATGTGAATAAAATGATTAATTTGCATTATTGTTAAGTCAGGTTTGCTACTTCTTCATTGATATGCTCTGGTATGTGTTTTTCAGTTACTAATATGCATATATTCGCAAGGTAGCGAAGATAAGAAGTTCGATTTGTGCTACCGTGTAGAATTTATATCAACTTCTATAATTGGAAATATCTTTTGATCCGTTACGTCAAAAAATGTCAAACTTTTTTTAAATATTTTTTTAATAATGTAAGGTACAAGAAAATTACAGAAGATGAGAAATTCATTATCTGCAGGTAACCCTTTAAATATATTATGGCCAATGGCCGGGAAACTATAAACAATTTATCTATCTATTAAATATGTATATCTTATAAATTATAAAATAATGAACAGTTTATATAATTATACATATAATAACTATACAACATATTAATGTTAATGAAGTAAAAACAAAAAGTTACAAAATGTTGTATAAGAGACGTTTGTTATATCTGGATACTGAATATTTCTTAAAATTGTAATAATTTGAACAGAATATGAATATATGAATGCTTTTATTTTAGATATATTCAATATAATATATTAATTAAGTTTATGATAACCGACCATCTGATGCTGCTATCTGCAGTAAGTATTGCTAAAACAAAGAGGTTTTATTAATAGCTTTTCGTTCTTTTGAAAAGAAAAGAAACCCCCCTCTCATTCAGAACCATTGGAGCTCCATTGCAGAGTAAAGTCACAGATAATAATCAATGGTGTATTTCATTGAAAGAAACTTGCGATACCCATAACTGATACTAGCTGAGTAATCTGGAGTTCTTTGAAAGAATCAAGATAAGCAAGAGTGATTATAGATATAGTGATTTCATCACTTTCCATATGGAAAGTCATCACGCTCTCCTCAGGGCGTCTTCTTTCCCTTATGGAAAAAATATATCTGGCCAGATAAAAAAAAACAGATCTGGCAGATATGATTTCCATATCTGGTCCATGCCACGAATTGGCCCACTTTCAGATATGGTTCCATATATGGAAATATCCCATATCTGTTCCTGGTGCTAATCAAGTTTTAATCTGGTTTAATTTGCGTTAAAAATTAATTTTAAATTGATTTTAAAAATTCGGAAAAATTTCGAAAAATTAAATAATCAGTTTTTTCAGTTCCAGTAATGCCTTAAAAACGGGAGAAATTATTTTGAATTTTTTTTCTTTTTTTATACCTTCAGTCGTTCAGTGGATTCGAACCTGCGATCTCCGTAAATAGTTTTATGAAACATGTGTCTTTATCCACTCGGCCATCCGACCTGCTGAGATACAGTACGTTTAATAGCACATTTATATGCAAAGGAAATTATACAGAGTGGGTTGCAGAAATGGAAATTAAATATCTTTTCGAAATTATTTTTTCTTTTTTATTATTTAAATCAGTCAATATTAAAAAAACATGGGCGTCTTTTGGGGGTGCTGTGCAAAGTGTGGAACACAAGAAACAGTGGCGGGTACATAATAATATTCAGGGGGGCTGACACAATTTCTTTTAAATTTAAATAAATTAATATAGAAAAACAGGGGCGTCTTTTAGAGGATGCTGTGCAAAGTAGAAAATACAAGAAACAGTGGCGGGTGCGCAATTTTAGTCAGGGGGGCTGACAAAATTTCTTGTAAATTTAAATTAATTAATATTGAAAAGCATCTTTTAGGGGATGCTGTGCGAAGCAGGGAACATGAAACAGTGGCGGGAGCATAATTTTAATCAGGGGGGCTTATTGACTGATCCAATAAAAAAGTTGCTATTGGAATTAATTGTTGTAAAGATTCTGGTAATAGTATTCCATATAAAATAAAGATTCTGGCAGTATATTCCTTATATAAATATTCTGGTAGTATTCCATATATACAATAAAAAAATCTGATAGTAGGCCTATATTCCATATGTAAACCAGATATAAAATAAAGTATCAGGTGATTTTTCAGATGGAAAAGATTCATTTCATATGGAAATTAACACTAAAATATTTCCAGATACATGCACATCTGACTAAAGAATTCCAGATTTAAACCAGATATAGAATAATCTT